>JAJDFG010000096.1:1702500-1797500 GCA_021039105.1 Scomber colias
CCTTCCATCCTTCCATCCTTCCTTCCTTCCTTCCTTCCTTGACCTGAGGACAACAGGAGGGTTAAAAGCAGAAATGTCATACTCCTTCCTTCCTTCCTTCCTTCCTCCCTTCCTCCTTTCCTTCCTCCCTCCCTCCTTACTCCTTTCCTTCTTTACTTCCTTCCTTCCTTCTTGCCTCCCTTCCTTCCTCCCTTCCTCATCCCTTCCTCCTGTCCTTTCTTGACCTGAGGACAACCGGAGGGTTAAATTGACAAAGCGATGAATTAGATTTACAGCTTGATATGATGCATGTGGAGTAAATCTTAATAAAAATGATTTTCACTAATGCAAATATGTTCAGTTATCAGACCACGACACACACACACACACACACACACACACACACACACACACACACACATCAGACCACAGTGGTACGACGTCTCACAACCTGAAACACATTTGGTTGATTGGAAACCTACTGACGTCATACCGCCTTAAGAGACCAGACACAGACTCCATTACATCATCGTGACAGAAACTCCATAAAAATTCAGTTAATCAGCCGTTTGAGACGTTGTCAGTGACACCACACACACACACACACACACACACACACACACGCACACACACACACACACACACACGTTGAGACGTTTGAGACCGAACTGCAAAGAGTGAAACCCGGGTTCCTTAAAAGCATGTCAGTGATACCACACACACACACACACACACACACACACACCACACACACACGACACACACATATACACACACGACACACACACACGACACACACACAACACACAACACACATAGACACACACACACACACACACACTGGTAATCTGATCTTCATATATTCCCACGAGGAGCTTGGCGGTCACTTTGTCTCATCTGTCTCTGTCTCTCTGCTGGTTTCCTTTCTTTTGCAGATGCATTTTTACAGGTTTGGGTTTTTTTTTTTCTTTCTATGATGTAATAAATTAAAAATGGTAACGGAGCCTTAAACTGTTGCAAATTAGACCACAAACCAAACCATTTGATAAGATTATGTACCATGTTCATGTCTGATTAGATGTTACACGCCTCCAAAAGGAATGAGGTAACTGCTATAACCATACAGGAAGGAAGGAAGGAAGGAAAGGAGTAGGGAAGGAGGGAGGAAATGATGAAGGAAGGAAAGGAGTAGGGAGTAAGGACGAAAAGAGGAAGGAATTTAGGAGAGAAGGAAAGAAGGAATGAAAGAAGGAAGGAAAGGAGTAAGGACGAAAAGAGGAAGGAATTTAGGAGAGAAGGAAGGGAGGAAGGGAAGGAAGGAAGGAAAGAAAGGAGTAAAGATGGAGGGAGGAAGGAAAGGAGGGAGGAAAGGAGGAAAGGAGTAGGGAGTAAGGACGAAAAGAGGAAGGAATTCAGGAGAGAAGGAAGGGAGGAAGGGAAGGAAGGAAGGAAAGAAAGTAGTAAGGATGGAGGGAGGAAGGAAAGGAGTAGGGAAGGAGGGAGGAAAGGAGGAAGGAAGGAAAGGAGTAAGGACGAAAAGAGGAAGGAATTTAGGAGAGAAGGAAGGAAAGAAAGGAGTAAAGATGGAGGGAGGAAGGAAAGGAGTAGGGAAGGAAGGAAAGAAAGGAGTAAGGATGGAGGGAGCAAAGAAAGAGGGAAGAAGAAAGAAGGAATGGAGTAAGGACGAAAAGAGGAGGGAATTTAGGAGAGAAGGAAAGGTGTAAGGATGGAGGGAGCAAAGAAAGAAGGAAGAAGGAAGGAAATTAGATGTTACTGATAGTTGGAAATATAGTGAAAGTAAAATTCCTCCCCTTAAAGACTCTTTTGGAACTTTTCCACTATACAGTTCTAGCTTTTGGTTTGGTACCAGGAACCTTTTCCATTACTATAGTTCCTCCTCAACGTGGGCGGGGTCGTCATAGCAACGCTGCGTTAAACTGCCGTGACTTTTGTTTTCTACGCGACTCAAAACACATAACCAATGGAGGACATGGAGGCGATGGTGTACTTGCTGGTGTATGTGTCTTTCTGTCACACTTCCTTCCTTCCTTGCTTCCTTCCTTCCTTCCTTCCTTCCTTCCTTCCTTCCTGTGTCTTTCTGTCACACACAAACCAAGAGAAGAGAAACCGAATCTCTGTAACACTGTTGCTGGTATTTAAAAATGCCGGGTTTGATTCTTGTGTGGGACGGCTCATGACTCTTCCAGCGACAACTCTTCTGACCAATCAGAGGCCGGCAGTCTGTTGACGTCACATTTAGTATCGGCTCGGCTCGCTTGGAACCTCAGCAGAGCAGGTACTAAAACAGTAGCAGGTACTATCCCTAGTGGAGACGCAAAAAACCGAGTCGAGTCGAGCTGGAACTGTGTAGTGGAAAAGCGTCATAATCGTCTCACGTCAATTGATCCTTTTTGCACCCAGAACAAGGAAATATGCTCACAGCCAATCAACAGCAAGCTGGTATCAGTATCACTTTAAGGGTAATTGAGTTGGTTCTGGTATATGCTAGCTGCTAACTGCTAACTGCTAACTGCTAAGTGACAATGACTTGGCTGGGTTTTCGTCCTCAGTGGTGGGTTTGGTGGTTTTAGGACCCCCAAAGAGAGGATCATATGGTATTGTAAGGTCATTTTAGGGTTAACAATAGGAGGGGTTTGTGCAAAGTCATCTTGGCTGACTCTTGGCAGGCGTGAGATCAGACTGAAGTGAAGTGAGAAGAGAAAGGTGTCTGTGTGAAAGATCAACCAACAGCTTTACAATGTCACAGAAACAAGAACATGTTTATAAATGTGAGACGTACGATGCTTTTCTTTCTATAAACCATTTCAATCATAGAAGTCGAGATCACATGACACCTGCAACTTTAGGAAAGGAGGAAGGAAGGAAGGAAGGAAGGAGGGAAGGAGCAAAGAAAGAGGGAAGAAGGAAGGAAGGAAAGAAAGGGGTAAGGATGGAGAGAGGAAGGAAAGGAGGAAGGAAGGAAAGGAGTAGGGAAGGAGGGAGGAAAGGAGGAAGGAAGGAAGGAAGGAAAGAAAGGGGTAAGGAAAGGAGGAAGGAAGGAAAGGAAAGGAGTAAGGATGGAGGGAAGAAAGGGGGAAGGAAAGGAAAGGAGTAGGGAGGGAGGGAGGAAAGGAGGAAGGAAGGAAGGAAAGGAGTAAGGACGAAAAGAGGAAGGAATTTAGGAGAGAAAGAAAGAAGGAAGGAAGGAAGGAAGGAAAGGAAAGGAGTAGGGAAGGAGGGAAGAAAGGAGGAAGGAAAGGAAAGGAGTAGGGAGGGAGGGAAGGAAGGAAGGAAGGAAGGAAAGGAGACACCTGCTCTCATAGCGTGGTTTTCAGAGAGAAAAGGCCTCAGTACGCTACGTGCTAACAGACTAGCTAGCTGTAGACTAGCTGGTGAACATAGTGGAGCATAAGAGGAGTTGGTTGGTGGAGAGTAAAACCTGAGCTAAAAGAGAGAGAATATGGACAGAAACACGTCTCCAACATGAATGAGGTAACTGCTAAACATATATATATACCTGTTCTCCACTTATTCTTTAACCCTCCTGTTGTCCTCGGGTCAAGGAAGGACAGAAGGAAGGACAGGAGGAAGGAAGGAAAGGAGTAAGGACGAAAAAAGGAAAAGATGAAGGAAGGAAGGAAGGAAAGGAAAGGAAAGGAGTAGGGAAGGAGGGAGGAAGGAAGGAAGGAAAGGAAAGGAAAGGAGTAGGGAGGGAGGGAGGAAAGGAGGAAGGAAGGAAGGAAGGAAGGAAGGAAGGAAGGAAAGGAGTAAGGACGAAAAGAGGAAGGAATTTAGGAGAGAAGGAAGGAAGGAAGGAAAGGAGTAAGGACGAAAAGAGGAAGGAATTTAGGAGAGAAGGAAAGGAAAGGAGTAGGGAGGGAGGAAAGGAGTAAGGACGAAAAGAGGAAGGAATTTAGGAGAGAAGGAAAGGAGGAAGGGAAGGAAGGAAGGAAAGAAACGAGTAAGGCTGGAGGGAGGAAGGAAAGGAGTAGGGAAGGAGGGAGGAAAGAAGGAAGGAAAGAAGGAAGGAAGGAATTTTGGAGAGAAGGAAAGGAGGAAGGGAAGGAGGAAGGAGGAAAAGAAGAAGAAAGGAAGGAAAGGAAAGGAGTAGGGAAGGAGGGAGGAAAGGAGGAAGGAAGGAAGAAAAGGAGTAAGGACGAAAAGAGGAAGGAATTTAGGAGAGAATGAAAGGAGGAAGGAAAGAAGGAAGGAAAGAAAGGAGTAAGGCTGGGAAAGAGGAAGGAAAGGAGGAAGGAAGGAAGAAAGAGGGAGCAAAGAAAGAGGGAAGAAGGGAGGAAAGAAGGAACAGTCAAAAGAGACGGGGTCAATTTGACCCGGCAGGACGACATCTGATATAGTTGTGTACTTTTAAACACAATTAAGACATACAGACTCTGTTTCCACCTTTTTTTTTTTTTTACCAATAAATTAAATTAAACTTTAAAAAGATTTAGACTTCACCACACAGGTGAGTAGAGGTCATGTGATTAGCCTCTCTGATCATATTAGCCTGTTGATAGCGCAGGCTCCGTTCCTTCCTTCCTTCCTTCCTTCCTTCCTTCCTTCCCTTCCTTCCTTCCTTCCTCCCTCCATCCTTCCTTCCTTCCTTCCTTCCTTCCTTCTTTCCTTCTCTCCTAAATTCCTTCCTCTTTTCATCCTTACTCATTTCTTTCCTTCCTTCCTTCCCTTCCCTTCCCTTCCTCCCTCCCTCCCTACTCCTTTCCTTTCCTTCCTCCTTCCTTCCAAGTTTAGATATATTTTTAAAGGTTTCTGGTTATGTTGAGACTCTTTTATACATTATTTAGTATTTTTTATTTCATTTTATTTTATTTATTTTATTTTTTAACAGAAATAGTAAAAGGGAATCAGAGTGGATCAGAAGTGACGTACCTCCTGTTACTGTTAGCACTCAGGATGCTAACTTACAGAGCATGCAGGCCTGGACGCACACACACACACACACACACACACACACACACTCACACACACACACACACACCTACACACACACACACAGAGACAAGATTTAAATTTGCTCTAAAGCTCACTCATCCATCCATCCATCCTCCACCCTCCCTCGTTCATCCTGCAGTCCTCATTTTCATCCACCCTATCCTTCCTCTTCCTCTTCCTCCTCATCATCATCATCATCATCCTCATCCTTTACACACACACCATGCTGCAGATGCTGCTGTCATCCCCAAACATACCTCCATCTACCCATCCTTCCTTCCTTCCTTCCATCCTTCCTTCCTCCTCTCTCTAATCAATCCATCACTCTGTCCTGTCATCCCTCCATCCTCCCAAAAAAAGAAAGAGAGCACTCACCATGTTTTATGAAGACGCAGGCCGACGAGTGTGTGTGTGTCTATTTTCCAGCTTGAAGCCATCGCGTCATGACAGCGTCCTGTTTGCTCCCTCTGCTCTAAATGTGTGTGTGTGTGTGTAAGAGAGAGAGAGTGTGTGTGTCAGAGTGTGGGAGGAGTAGGAGGAGGGGGGAGGATATCATCGTCACGGCAACACCAGCAGCTTGCAGCAGCGGCAGCAGCATCACCAGACTGTGGAGGGGAGGATGGAGGAGGAGGAGGAGGAAGAGGAGAGGAGGTGAGGGGAAGGAGGGGGGGGGGATGCTACAGGCCTCGCTGCAGCATCCAACCAATCAGAAGCAAGGAGGCGGGCATTAAAGGAGAGATGTGATTGGCTCAGCTGACTGTCAGTTACTTGATGATGTCTCTCTCTCTCCTCTGTAGTCTCACTCGTATCAACTTCTAAACGTACTAAATGAAATATTTTAACATAATAAAAGCAAGCATGATTTTTTTTATGGTATGAAATAATTAAAACGTTTAATTTACAGTTTATTTTTTATATATATCGTCTCCTTTCTTCATGTCATAGCATAGTTATTTTCTATGCATGTTATTCTTTAAATCAATAATACAAATAATTTGACATTAAATTAAAAAAAATACAATAAAAAATTAATTAAATAAAAATATGTTGCTCACACTCAACGTCTACAGCAAATAATAAAAATTATTACTTATATATAAATACAATGACTTAAATTCAAATTAATTCCTAACCATAACCTTTTTCCACAGGTTTCATGTTCACAGCATGTGTTAATATTATTATTTTCTATTAATGTTATACACACACACACACACACACACACACACACACACACACACACACACATACATCCATATTGCCAATAAGACACTTAATTTGATATAAAAATATAATAGTAATAATGATACAACAAAAGAATGAATGTTGTTGACACTAAATTACTAAACCAGTAGCCTATTAATCAATCATTATTCAATCTATAAAAACACATTATTTAATAATATATAGGCTAATAATAAACTTTCATACTAAGTGATGCAGCTCAATGTGCTTTACAGAGAATAAAAACCCAACAGCAAATATACAAATAAAATTAAAATGAGACAAAATAAGTCAGATTAAATAAATATTACAGCTGTCGTTTAAACCCCGTTCACGTTACTTGACTTTAGACACATTAAGTTGATGGAAGGAAAGAAAGGAGTAAGGAGGGAGGGAGCAAGGAAGGAAGGAAGGAAGGAAGGAAAGGGGTATGGAAGGAGGGAGGAAGGAAGGAAGGTAAGGCGTAAGGAGAAAAAGAGGAAGGAAGGAAGGAAGTAAATAAGGAAAGGAGTAAGGAGGAAAAGAGGAAGGAAGGAAGGAAGGAAAGAAATGAGTATGGAGGGAGGGAGCAAAGAAGGAAGGAAGAAAGGAAGGAAAGGAGTATGGAGGAAGGAAGGAAGGAAAGGAGTATGGAGGAAAAGAGGAAGTAAGGAAGGAAGGAAGGAAGGAAAGAAATGAGTATGGAGGGAGGGAGGAAGGAAAGGAGTACGGAGGGAAGGAGGCATCAAGGAAGGAAGGACATGAGTAAGGAGGAAAAGAGGAAGGACAAGTGTAGTCTCCAGCAGCGTGTTGTCCTCCGGGCCGGTAGGCGGCGGTGAGCTTCCGGTTACCGGCTGACTCAATAAAAGCGCGCGGAGACGGATGATCAGTCATTTGGCTTCACGGAGACTCTCAGAAACCAGCTGCTGCTCTTCTTCATCACAGTTACGGTAAATATAACTTTAAACTTTCACTTTAATCCTCAAATAACAAGTTTAACTTATTAAACGCAACATGCACGAGCTACAGCTGCAGATGTTTCACCTTAAAAGTTTAATTTATATTCAGATGGTTGAAGATTGTCCGTGAGAAGTTTCCACATGTTGAAACTGAACCGAAACAAGACTGCAGGCCTCTTTATTTAACGTGTTTTCTTTGCTATTTAAACTTCAGTATTTTATCTTTAACAGATTATAATAGTTTTAAAAAATGGTTTAAAAGCTGACATGTGACTTTTAATGGTTGAGTTGTTGAGCTGTACTGCGCATGTGTGGAGTTTATGGGACTCTTTAGTGTTTTTCATTCAATTAAATTGGTCTTTTTTTCATTGTTAATCAGAGACATCTAAAAACATGCAGGGGAAGAAGGGACTATGATGGAAATAATTACAGATCTTTAATTTAAGACAAGGATCAAGAGAAAGGACTCAGAAATAACTCCAGTCAATTACAAATGGATAAAAGATAAATGTGAGGGATGGTGAGATGATTAATGGGAGAGGAAATTAAGAAAAAACTAAATTCTGATACACAAATGTGTTTTCAGTGTTTGGACTTTTTCTCTAATCTTTGATTTTTGCTGAAATATTGGATCATTTGAACATTTATTGAAATGAAAGCATGTGAGAAGTTTAGAGGGAAGAATCAGTATTTGGTGGAGCTGTTAACAACTCATAGACATCTGAAATGTGAGTCGACTACACACTGCTGACTGGTTTCATCTTTAACAATGTGTTGTTATAAAGCTTGTTATATTAACTAGTAACTAAAGCTGTTAAATAAATGTAGTGGAGTAGAAAGTACAATATTTCCCTCTGAGATGTAGAAAGTAGCATCACATGGAAATACTACAGTAAAGTACAAGTACCTTGAACCGTACTACAATAAAGTACAAGTACCTTGAACCGTACTACAGTAAAGTACAAGTACCTTGAACCGTACTACAGTAAAGTACTAGTACCTTGAACCGTACTACAGTAAAGTACTAGTACCTTGAACCGTACTACTGTAAAGTACAAGTACCTTGAACCGTACTACTGTAAAGTACAAGTACCTTGAACCGTACTACTGTAAAGTACAAGTACTTCTGACCGTACTGCTGTAAAGTACAAGTACTTCTGACCGTACTGCAGTAAAGTACTAGTACCTTGAACCGTACTGCAGTAAAGTACTAGTACCTTGAACCGTACTGCAGTAAAGTACTAGTACCTCCGACTGTGCTGCAGTAAAGTACTAGTACTCCTCAATCTCAGGTGCCTTCATGATTACTGACCTTATTACTGAATGTATTTGGTTTTCTAACATGAGAAATGTCCCGACAGGTTTGCATCCATCGCCCCTCAGAATGAGCTTCCTGGTCACCGTGGAGAAGCTGCTCGGCTGGTACGACTTCAACCTCAACGGTAAGAAGCAGAGCGAGCTGATCAGTTTAAGTTTCTTACTCATTTTAATCAAATTGAAGTCTGTATGACTGAGAGAGTCATGAAAGAGGACATATTCTTTAGACTTCTAGCTCTATATTTAAAATTTTGGGCTCTACTGGAATATCGTTGCATCCTTATTTATCTTCTACTGGTCCTTTATGCAGCCACAGACCACTT
This sequence comes from Scomber colias, assembly GCA_021039105.1. Lineage (NCBI taxonomy): Eukaryota > Metazoa > Chordata > Actinopteri > Scombriformes > Scombridae > Scomber > Scomber colias. Next base: position 1,711,235 of record JAJDFG010000096.1, read on the forward strand.
TAGCTTATAGTTCACCCTGTTCTGATTTGTCTGCTTCAGGAGTCCATCTGTACACGTTGGAGCTGAAATATGTGGACAATGTAAACGTATAGGAAAAACCTTAGCAACCAATACTACAGTCGACTTATTGACAGACCTTTGACCATGTTTGAAATCCAAGAACATGAAAGTATAGCAGAATATGTCCTTCTTTTGGTGTGACTCAGACCTGCCAGCTCTGTAACTGCTCACCTCTTTTCGCTGTGATGATGATTTTTCCTGCCATTCGTAGTTTCCACCAGAGGTCTAACGACCAAAGATGGCCCAATCCTTCCTTGGATGTCTGAGCGAACAAAAGTCTGTAATGTGTCTAGTAACACATCTGTTTTCAGACCTAACTTCATCTCCATCTCACTTTCAGGGTGAATATCCGTGTGGAGGCCACGTTGTGTTAAAGTGGCAGAATGGTCAACACCAGGACCGGCCTATAAAGCTGGTATGTATGTTTTAGATTACAGTATCTGTTCTGTAAAGTAGTGGTGCCCGCTAGTCGCTGTGATGATGATTTTTCCTGCCATTCGTAGTTTCCACCAGAGGTCTAACGACCAAAGATGGCCCAATCCTTCCTTGGATGTCTGAGCGAATTAAAAGAAATAGACGTGATTGTTATATCTTGTTAACCTCCATAACTAAACACACTTTAAATCTTTGTTTCAGGCAGGATGTAGAAGGTCTGGACCTTGGCGAAGGTGTTCTCATCATGAGTCCACATAAGCTTTGACTCCTTTTTGAAGGTATGTATCTTATCCAGTAATAGAACAGTGTTAACAGGTTATAGACTTGACCTTAATATATATTTACCGCTTTTTATTAAGCAGTTAAAAGCCTCACTGAGACTGAAATCTTCAAGTCAGACCTAGCCTTGTAGGAAACATAAGTAGTACACTCAAATGCATTGAGTTTTAAATATAGTTATGATGCACATACAGGTGTTTGAAGTCTCAAAAAAAAAATTTAAAAAGCCATGTTGATTAATTATATTTGATAGATCTGAATTTAAGATTACATCAGACAATTGCAATGTTATTTGCAGCTATTAAATATCTGAATTGTTAACTAAATTTTAAAATACTTGTCTTGGTGTGTTTTATAGAAAAGGGTCTTTAAAGACTGTTAACTGTATTTATAAGTATGTGCTTAATGAAAACTACTCCTCAATCTGTGAAGCTTTCAACTGTTCACCTCTTTGCCTCAATTCGCTGTGATGATGATTTTTCCTGCCATTCGTAGTTTCCACCAGAGGTCTAACGACCAAAGATGGCCCAATCCTTCCTTGGATGTCTGAGCGAATTTAAAAGTAGTCAATGTTACCAGTTTTATGTCTCTCACCAGTTTCACACCTAACTTGTCACTTCATGTCACTTTCAGGGTCTCACCTGGCTGTGCCTATCCAGTCAAAGGAAGCAGCAGCAGTGATAAAGGTTATATCCTGGTAAGTATCTGCTTTTTAAACAATATGTTGCAAATGCACAGACTGTTCGCTGTGATGATGATTTTTCCTGCCATTCGTAGTTTCCACCAGAGGTCTAACGACCAAAGATGGCCCAATCCTTCCTTGGATGTCTGAGCGAACAACAAGATTCTGTAGTGTCTCGTAACATCTCTGTTTTCAGACCTAACTTCATCTCCATCTCACTTTCAGGGTGTACATCCGTGTGGAGGCCATGTTGTGTCCAATCAAAGTGAAATTGGCAGAATGGTCAACACCAGGACCGGCCTTTAAAGCTGGTATGTATGTTTTAGATTACAGTATCTGTTCTGTAAAGTAGTGGTGCCCACTAGTCGCTGTGATGATGATTTTTCCTGCCATTCGTAGTTTCCACCAGAGGTCTAACGACCAAAGATGGCCCAATCCTTCCTTGGATGTCTGAGCGAATTCAAATTCAATTGTAGTTGACAGATTAAGAACGTTTTCTGTTGGCTAATGTTTCTGTCCTCCCAACAGATCGACCATGAACGAGGATCCTGCACTACACTGACTTCTCATCACGGTCAACTCTGGACAAGGAGTTTCCCAGTCTCATCATCAAAGTTTATGTATGCAGTTATATTGTTTGAAGAAATATCAGGACAGCTGTGGCTCAGGAGGTACACTATATTGCCAAAAGTATTCACTCACCTATCCAAATAATTGAAATCAGTTGTTCCAATCACTTCCATGGCCGTAAGTGTATAAAATCAAGCACCAAGGCACGTAGACTGTTTCTACATCAACGTTTGTGAAAGAATGGGTCGCTCTCAGGAGCTCAGCGAATTCCAGCGTGGTACTGTGATAGGATGCCACCTGTGCAACAAGTCCAGTCGGGAAATTTCTTCCATCCTAAATATTCCACAGACAACTGTCAGTGGTATTATAAGAAAGTGGAAGCAGTTGGGAACGACAGCAACTCAGCCAAGAAGTGGTAGGCCACGTAAAATGACAGAGCAGGGTCAGACGATGCTGAGGTGCATAGTACGCAAAGGTCGCCAACTTTCTGCAGAGTCAATCGCTACAGACCTCCAAACTTCTGGCCTTCAGATTAGCTCAAGAACGGTGCGTAGAGAGCTTCATGGAATTAAGCCTTACATCACAAAGTGCAATGCAAAGCATCGGATGCAGTGGTGTAAAGCACGCCGCCACTGGGCTCTAGAGCAGTGGAGACGCGTTCTCTGGAGTGACAAATCGTGCTTCACCATCTGGCAATCTGATGGACGGGTCTGGGTTTGGAGGTTGCCAGGAGAACGGTACTTATCTGACTGCATTGTGCCAAGTGTAAAGTTTGGTGAAGGAGGGACTATGGTGTGGGGTTGTTTTTCAGGAGCTGGGCTTGGCCCCTTAGTTCATGTGAAAGGAACTCTGAATGCTTCAGCATACCAAGAGATTTTGGACAATTCCATGCTCCCAACTTTGTGGGAACAGTTTGGGGATGGCCCCTTCCTGTTCCAACATGACTGTGCACCAATGCACAAAGCAGGATCCATAAAGACATGGATGAGAGAGTTTGGTGTGGATGAACTTGACTGGCCTCCACAGAGTCCTGACCTCAACCCGATAGAACACCTTTGGGATGAATTAGAGCAGAGACTGAGAGCCAGGCCTTCTTGTCCAACATCAGTGTATGACCTCTCAAATGCGCTTATGGAAGAATGGTCAAAAATTCCCATAAACACACTCCTAAACCTTGTGGAAAGCCTTCCCAGAAGAGTTGAAGCTGTTATAGCTGCAAAGGGTGGACCGACGTCATATTAAAACCTATGGATTAAGAATGGGATGGCACTTAAGTTCATATGCGAGTCAAGGCATGTGAGCAGATACTTTTGGCAATATAGTGTAGAACGGTTGTCCACATTTTGATGTGTTCTTGGGCCAAGATACTTGTGAATGTTAGTCTCCATCTGATGAGCAGGTTTGCGCCTTGCGTGGTAGTCTCACTCATCAGTCTATAAATGTGATGTAGTGTAAATGGTGCTTTGAGTTGTCAAAAAGACTAGGAAAGCGCTATACATGTACAGTCCATTTACCATATCCATCTGTTACGAACTAAAATGGTCTACTCATGCTAATTATGTTTATTAGCATGAGTAGACATCATGGTCATACAAAATGTTTAATTTTAAAGATGAACTAATATTTCCTTCAAATGAATTGAATAAAAATACAAGTATGAATTTTCTGTTTTCTTGAGTGATTTTTGCTTGCAACTAATGAGGCCATTATCTGCTTAATGTGTGAATGTGTAGGGCTGTAATGCTGTCCCAACAGTGTAGTTGGTGATGCCCCTAATCCTGTGGTCTCTAACCCTGCTCCTGGAGAGCTACTGCATGTTTTAGGTATCTCACCTGATTCTAACAAGTAGCTCATTATCAAGCAGCCGAAGCTTGTCAAAGGGCTTGATATTGAGTTAATAATCAGAATCAGGTGTGTTAAGAGTAGGGAAATACCTAAAATATGCAGGGCTGTAGACCACTACCATAATGCCATTAGATTAGAATGCATTTTATTAATCCCACAACAGGGAGATTCACTTGTAACAAGCAAAACAATGTGTAATATACACCCTTAAATATACACTAGTGCTAACTGAGCTAAAACAAGTACTAGAAGTAAAGTGACCAGAATATAAAAGTATTGCACATGATAAACAGATTGCAATGTGAAACCTATCAATATATGATGAGTAGTGGTGAGGATTGAGAGAAGAAACTACAGCATGTGCAGGTGTTGTAGAGTCTGACAGCAGAAGGAATTACAGATCATAAGCAGCTTATATTTTGTTTTCTTGTGTGGACATTAAATATTACTACTAAAATGTAAAAAACAGTTGTGGTATATATCTACAAAATAAATTAAATACGACCACAACATTTTAATGATTGTTCCTGTAGTATTTTTGTGTGTGTGTCTACATTAGAGAGATTCAGGGGCGATTCTAGGATCAGGCCTTTAGGGGGGCTCAGCTCCTAATGAGAATGTGACACAATGTCCTGCAAGTGTTTAAACCCCCTGCTAAACTACTCATTTCAACAGATAACGTACATTACAACAAGAAATATTAATACATAGTTGAGTGGTCTACTATAGTGTATAATAATAATGGTTCAGAATAAACAATGACATATTATTATTACTAGAGATAGCTAATGAATCCACAATATTAATGACAGAACAATCCAAAGTACATTAAACCTATTAATGTAAAACCATTTGAACCTGTAGCAGAAGTGTTTGTCCCATCTCTAACAGACAGACTCACAAAATAATAATTAACCCTTTATTGGGCAAATAATTATATTTGGTAACTTCTGTAAATATTCCAAAATATCCTTCCTTCCTTCCTTCCTTCCTTCTTTCCTTCCTTCCTTCCTTTCCTTCCTCCCTGCCTTCTTTCTTCCGTTCTTCTTTTCCTTTCTCCCTCCCTCGTTCCTTATTTCCTCCATCCTTCCTTCCTTTCCTTCCTTCCATCTGTTCTTCCTCCCTCCCTCCTTCTCTCCTCCCTTTCTTCTTTCCTTCCTCCATCCCCCTTTCTTCTTCCTTCCTTCCTTCTTTCTTCCCTTCCTCCCTCCCTCCTCTCTTACTTTCCTCCCCCCTACCTTCCTTCCTTCCTTCTTTCCTCCGTCCTTCCTTCCTTTCCTTCCTCCCTCCCTTCCTTCCTCCCTTCCTTTCAATGAGTGTCCTATAAAGGGTTAAAGCTGTATAAAATAATTTTTAGAATAAAAAATTAAAAATAATTATTTATTTATTTATTGGGGTGCTGAGATCAAATTTAGGGGTGTTTGAGAATCCCCTAAAAATCGCTACTGGAGAGATTTTTTTAAAAAGCGTGATGTCTCTATTTACGCGCGGTTAGACTTATGGCACTCTCGGCTCTCCATACCTGCTACGTCTATGAGCAGCTGTCAAACGGCGTGCTAACCTTCCCGTAGCTGCTGCTAACCGGGTAGCTGGGTGAAAACAAGGGGCAGGAGATGGCAGGAGTGCACCCTCAGGTAAATAAACCCCTCTATTTCACTACCAAGCAGGTCATATTGTGTAGAAACTAAATGCTTTGCAGCGTTTAGTGCGTTTAAAGGAGTTAAAGCGGCTGCTAATGGTTGCAAGCTGTCAATACTGTGCTGCTGCTGCTGCTGGTGCTGTTGTTATTTCGACGTGGCATTATAGAAATCTATATTTACATCGTTTTTTTTAATAAACATACATTCCTTCTTTTTTGTATTATTATTGCTAAGGCGCCATTCCGTTTAATAAGTGGGTTTAACCTACATAAATCAGTCCAGTGAGACCCAGCTGCTATTTCTGTCTGTCTCCTCATTACAGGACGACCTGCTGAAAATGACTCACAGGGAGAACTGGAAGTGAGTAGCTTCTCTCTTTATTTCACCACTAACTTTCTGATATTAATGTGTGCATATTTCAGAGGGGGGGTTAAACATGCAGCCCGGGGGCCAGAACCGGCCTGCAGAGGGGTCCAATCCGGCCCACTTTACTTCCTGTCTTCTTTTCCTTCCTTCCTTCCTTCTGTCCTTTATTCTTTCCATCCATCTTTCCTTCTTGTCTGTCTTTCTTCCTTTCTTCTTTTGTTCCTTCCTTCCTTCTGTCCTTCATTCTTTCCATCCATCTTTCCTTCTTGTCTGTCTTCCTTCCTTTCTTCTTTTGTTCCTTCCTTCCTTCTGTCCATTCTTTACATCCATCTTTCCTTCTTGTTTGTCTTCCTTCCTTCCGACCATTCTTTCCATCCATCTTTCCTTCTTGTCTGTCTTTCTTCCTTCTTTCTTTTGTCCCTTCCTATCATCTTCCCTTCCTTCCTTCTGTCCTTTATTCTGTCCGTCCTTCCTTCAATTTTCCCTTCCTGTCTTCTTTTCGTTCATTCCTTCCTTTTATCCATCTATCCTTCATCTTCTTAATGATCCGGCCCACATGAGATCAGATTGTTGGTGGCTGTTGTTTTAAAATGAGGTTGACCCCTCTTGAATAGAAGATTAAAGACTGTATTGTCCTTCAGCCTCCTCTTGTGTCCCCCCCCCCCCCCCAATCCATCCATCCATCCATCCATCCATTCACCTCCTCCTCTCGTCTTCTCCTCCTTGCAGGGTGCAGCATGAGCGTCTGCATGTGAAGCACCGCGGTCACGAGGCCATGCACGCTGAGATGGTCCTCATCCTCATAGCCACGCTGGTGGTGGCTCAGATAGTCCTGGTCCAGTGGAAACAGAGGCACCACCGGTCCTATAATGTGAGTCCACGGCTCCAGGACTGCGTTGCTGATCAATCGGTGATCAATAACACAGTTCATAGTTCCCTCTGGTGTAGGATCTTTGAGGCTGATACAGATCTCAATGCATTTAGTCACAGTGCAGTTCAAACAGGTTTTATGCCATTATATCAACACATATTTAATCTATAGTAACTATGCATGATAGATAGATAGATAGAAAGATAGATAGGAAAATAGATACATAGGTAGGTTGATGGATGGATGGATGGATAGATAGATCGATCCATCTTATTATTATTCCCAAAGGCTACTTAAAGTAGCTTCTTGAGCAGCCGCTTGAATACGAAAACAGTGATGTAGGTCAAATTAACAAGCACTGTGAATGGCTAAAATACACACAATATCTAAAGTAACTAACCCAAATAACAATACATTAATAGAGACTAGACATACAATAATAACTATAACATACTATTTACTGACTATATATACTGTTCAGTGATGTTTATATGATGTAGTATAATGCACTGTATATTCGTGCTACTCAGGTTTTCTTCGCTGATGTCAACAAATATGCACTAATTATTTGGCATCATGTTCTTGTTTGCTCGTGTGCTGTTATTATTAATTGTTAGATATTAATTTTAGGTGCAGGTGAGTCATTTTATTTATCCTATGGCTGTGCATCTGTTTGTTTCACATGGGTTAGTAACCTAAGTTAGCATAAATGTCTCTGAAAATAATAATTGGATAAATGATCAAGTCTCTGGTTCAAGCTTTGCATCACTTTAGTCTCTGAGAACTCTTGTAAATGTTTTATCGGTCTCCTCCTCAGCTGGTGACTCTGGTCCAGATGTGGGTAGTCCCCCTTTACTTCACCATCAAACTGTACTGGTGGAGGTTTCTGTCCATGTGGGGGATGTTCTCCGTCATCACCAGCTACGTCATCTTCAGAGCCACTCGCAAGCCGCTGTCCTGCAGGACGCCGAGGTGAGCTGGGATGTGGATGTTGAAAGACTTCATTTAATTGGGTCTGTATTGTGATTGTTAGCGTATTATCTGAGAGAAGAAGAAGAAAGAAAAGAATCTACAAGTCAGTGTGGTAAAAACAGGAAATATAAACAATGAACTGTATATCTTATCATGCACAAGTTGACTGTTTTTTTACTTCCCCTTTTAATATTCTTTTTATTTCAATTCTGGGAAATGCTGAAAGACGTAATGATACAAATAATTTACACAAAACTAGTAGAGGTTTCGTCCCTCTGACTGATATATTATTATATATGATATCATTAGATTATTAATAGTGAAGCATCAGTGTTAGAGCAGCATGTTACTGTTGTAGCTGCTGGAGGTGGAGCTAGTTTATACTACTTTATATACGGTTAGCTAGTTTACACTACTCTATATACAGTTAGCTAGTTTACACTACTCTATATACAGTTAGCTAGTTTACACTACTTTATATACAGTTAGCTAGTTTACACTACTTTATACACAGTTAGCTAGTATATACTACTTTATATACAGTTAGCTAGTTTATACTACTTTATATACAGTTAGCTAGTTTATACTACTTTATATACAGTTAGCTAGTTTATACTACTTTATATACAGTTAGCTAGTTTAGTCCAGTGGTTCCCAACCTAGGGGTGGGGCCCCTCCAAAGGGTCAGCAGATAAATGTGAGGGCTGCTGAGATGATTAATGGGAAAGAAGAAAAAACTAAGTTCTGATACACAAATGTGTTTTCAGTTTTTGGACTTTTCTCTCATCTTTGATTTTTGCTGAAATATTGGATCATTTGAACATTTATTGAAATGAAAGCATGTGGGAAGTTTAGAGGGAAAAATCAGTATTTGGTGGAGCTGTTAACAACTCATAGACATCTCAAATGTGAGCCGACTACACACTGAACAATGTGTTGTATTTTAAAAGCTTGTTATATTATCCATTGTGTCAAATCTCCATCTGAAAAGTACTAAAGCTGTCAAATAAATGTAGTGGAGTAGAAAGTACAATATCTAACTGAAATGTGGTGTAGTACCTCAAAATTGTACTTGAGTAAATGTGCTTAGTTACTCTCCACCACTGATAATAGATTAATATATTAGTTCTTATATATTTGGAGCAAAACTTGCCCCTATTCACCCCACACATTACTTATATTTCATTGATATGTTTGTATTATACATGTTAACAATACTCCGGCTGTATTTCTGTGTTCAGGATGGTGTACAAGTGGTTCCTGTTGATCTACAAGCTGAGCTATGCGGTGGGTGTTCTGGGCTACCTGGCCATCATGTTCACCATGTTCGGCTTCAACGTCTTCTTCAGGTGAGTCGTCCACACTTCCATGGCGACGAGATCAGGGGTTTAAAGTTAGTTTTAAACAATGTATTCATCAGAGAGCACAGAAAAGGAATCCCAAAGCTGTGCCAAAGGATGTTGGCTGGTTGAATTACTGATGAACTGATTAGTTGTAGTTATAGATTACAGTAGTAGTGCCTATATAATTAAATTTAATTAATATATTTCGAGAAACGTGGAATTTACTATAGCACCTACTCTTCATTACACAGGAGAAAGGGGATACATCTACATTTACCCATCTATATAGAATCAAACAATAAGACAATACTACACACAGATTTACAAACAATACATTTCTGAATTTCAAAGAATATGAAAAGGGCAGTTCCTGTCGATGTCTTTGGATTTCCTTTTGATATTATCATTAACTTTGTATTGCTCTGTATTTTATACCATTAATAAAATACCATTCCTGTCAGTTCAAACCTTTAAGGAAAATAATGAAAACACAAAGAAACACCAATCAGCTGAAAATAAATGGTTAAGACTAGAAAAAGAAAAAAAAAGATATATATTGGAGTTTGGATCAGTAAATTTCCAGTTTTCCATTAATTTATGATGCATTTCCTGACTGTCACTTGTACTAAATCTTTACGTGTTGCTGTTCAGTCCAGTAAAAGCTAATAGGGTTAGGGTTAACATATTAATAACAGATATCAGAAGTGATTTTTACATCTTCATATTTCATACATTTTCTTACAGAGACGCATTTATCACGACCTCCCTGCCTCAAATAGTCATACTTTGTGACTATTATAACTTTGACCACTAGATGGCGGTGATGTGTCTGTTAAAGGTTTTTGTTGTATTGTTGGTGTCTGTGTTTAAATTGAAATAAGTAGCAGGGTTTCCCACATCACTTCACAGCTAAGGCGGCCGCCTAAGCAGCACACACCTGCTGCCTTAACTAACGTCTTCAAAAAAAGAAAATAAATAAATGAATAAAATAAATAAATCCAACCAACGTCTGCAGCGGGCCGGTGTCGTGCCAAAAAGTGATCGTCTGCCAGAATCTGATTTGCGGCCGCGGGAGCGCGCACAGCAGCCCGTTGAGCGGTAGCGCTATAAAACGTCTGATTTTCTTTGGATTAAACGGTCATAATATGCATATACACACAATTATCACACAATATCACAACTGTGGCCAAAAGAAGTGTAGTTTGTAGCGAAATAAGACATGGCAATTACGTGATAGACATGTCTCTACAGTGTGTTTGATTTATGGGTGTGTTTTCAAGAAATTATCACTTTTGCAATGATCCTTGTGACTCTGCATTGTTTTTTATCTGATCTGGGCCCTACGTAGTATTTGCTTCCCATGTTTGGATGTGTTTTGTATATCTAATATTATTGTTTATGCCTACTATTAAAATAACAAACAGTTTTCACCTGCCAAAAATTGATTGGAGGCCAAATGCAGTTACTGAATGGTGATTTCTGCCTAAATATGACTTGATCTCATTCAAGAGCTTCATAATATAAACTCCAGAGCTCACAGGACAGTTTGGAACTCTTTTAAAGGACCATTTCAACACAAAATGGGCTTTTTCACCTGCCAAAAATTGATTGGAGGCCAAATGCAGTTACTGAATGGTGATTTCTGCCTAAAAATGACTTGATCTCATTCAAGAGCTTCATAATATAAACTCTAGAGCTCACAGGATAGTTTGGAACTCTTTTAAAGGACCATTTCAACACAAAATGGGCCTTTTCACCTGCCAAAATTTGATTGGAGGTCAAATACTGTTACTGAATGGTGATTTCTGCCTAAAAATGACTTGATCTCATTCAAGAGCTTCATAATATAAACTCCAGAGCTCACAGGACAGTTTGGAACTCTTTTAAAGGACCATTTTAACACAAAATGGGCTTTTTCACCTGCCAAAAATTGATTATTGCCATTAATTTGATAATGAAAAGTGTTTTCTTGCTTTAAATGACTTCCTATTATTCAACAGAGCAATATTTAGCTCATTATAGATTAACCTTTACTCTGTACCCTCTGGAAATGGTGTAAAGGGCCAATGCTACGCAGAAAATGCAGTTTTTTACTTGCCAAAAATTGATTCCGGCTCCAAATTTGATACTGAAAATGGTTTTCTGCCACGATATGTCTACATGTAACTCTTCAGAGTTATATTTACCTGATTATACCTTAACCAGTACTTTACTGTTGAATGTCTGCCACATGACTTTAAAAATATAGAACTTTCCTAGACTGTTATTTCACTATTTCCTTTTTCAAAAGTCTTACTTTATTAAAACCCTGATTTTTTTCATTTCTCAATGTGAATCTCAGTTTTAAAGCAAATAAGGAAAAAAACAAGTTAACAGTTATACTAATATTGTTTCCCAGTGCTGTAGTAAACATTTGTAAAAGATTTAGCCTTTTACAACGCTTTCTGTACTTACAAGTCAAAGTTATGTCTGTAATTACTTCATCATTCTCCATTTTCATGCTTTATTCCAATAAAAATGTGGTTTGAAACTGTAAGAAACTTTGCATATTTTGCTGTTATCAAAATTTTAATGACATTGATGCAATGGACATTTAAAATGTTCATTTTATTAAAAGACTGTTCAAGTAACGTTGCACCAATTTTTACTGCATGTCTTTTAGATCATTCATAGATCATTCATGAGACACAGGGGGCTAAATCCCTCAAGATGGGCATGTGAGACCATGTCCCACCCAATTCAAAATTATGCAACGTCCTGTGGGGCCTATGCATTGAAGGTTTGTATTACAGTATGATTAAGCATACTATAAGAATTTGAATGAAAGTAATGTTTAATCACAAGCAGCAAAAGCTCTTGGGTCATCAAAATAGCAAGTTTAATTGATAATGTGCACACTGTCTATTGATGATTTGATGTAGTCAATCTAGAAACATTTACTAGAGACGTCTGAAAGTTGTAACATGTATAAGTTGAAGCTAATGTCACTCACATTAACTCCATCATTGATTAGATGATCTAAACTCTGAACTTTGCCTTAAATGTTTGACGTTACACAAAAGCATGTTTAATAACCATGCATGGATGCAAAGGCATTACAACTAAATTCATTAAAAAATTGCACGGAACAGGTGCAATGCTCGTTTTTGTCAGTACAGCTAAGAGTATTACTCAAAAGTAGGGTTATTTGATATACAGAGGAAGAAAGAATGTAAAATAGTTAAGAATGTTCTGGCATTCCAATTTTACATGCACTGGGTTGCTTTAATTAATTAAAATTACACAAAGATTAAAGCTAGTGTTGGTGTTGGGCATTGTATAGTTCAATGACATTCAAATGTTTATTTTAAGATTACTGTTCCTTCCCATGATGAATCCATTCTTGCATCTTTTATTCACAGTTTACTGAGTGCATCTTGGGTGGACTGCCCTTGGAGTTTGACAACTCCACTACAGGTGTCAACAATATAAGAGAGTGCATTGCAGTCTCTCTTCTTGAGAATACAGGTTTTTCTTTTTTCTTACATTTTAAAATGAGCATATATTAGGCTCATTTGCTCTGACAAACATTGCTCATAGTTAAGAAAATTATCTTTATTCCTTGTTTTGGCAGATGACTTGTCAAACCTGTGTCATATCTGTGGGGAGCTGGATGGGGACACCAATTGGGTAACTGCTTATGTTTTCCTTGTCCTTCTTAAGCTTTTTTTTTTTAATCCAAACATTATTTCTAATTTCATAAAAAAATGAATACACAAAACAAAATACACTTTAGTGTTTAATATTATAAATGTCTAATAATTTCAGATTGGCTGTGACATGTGCCCACGGTGGTATCATAGGACGTGTACAAAGAAGCCAGACAGAGGAAAAAAGACATTTATTTGTGCAACATGCCAGTAGCAAGGGTAGCTACTGGCTGGTAACCCCAATTGTATATAGTTGCATTTTGTTTATCTAATGTATATAGTAGTATTTTTGTATATATTTGTTAGCGTGCTGTTAAGACATTTTATGACAGTTAATAGTTCATAGTTCATGTATGTAAGTATGTATGTATGTATGTATGTAAATAATAATAATATTTTGTGATGACATGTATGGAGTGGCTTACTTATTTTAAGACGCTGTTTCTATGGTCATAAAGTAGGAACATTGATTTATTGAAGACATTCAACAGTAAAGTACTGGTTAAGGTATAATCAGGTAAATATAACTCTGAAGAGTTACATGTAGACATATCGTGGCAGAAAACCATTTTCAGTATCAAATTTGGAACCGGAATCAATTTTTGGCAAGTAAAAAACTGCATTTTCTGCGTAGCATTGGCCCTTTACACCATTTCCAGAGGGTACAGAGTAAAGGTTAATCTATAATGAGCTAAATATTGCTCTGTTGAATAATAGGAAGTCATTTAAAGCAAGAAAACACTTTTCATTATCAAATTAATGGCAATAATCAATTTTTGGCAGGTGAAAAAGCCCATTTTGTGTTAAAATGGTCCTTTAAAAGAGTTCCAAACTGTCCTGTGAGCTCTGGAGTTTATATTATGAAGCTCTTGAATGAGATCAAGTCATTTTTAGGCAGAAATCACCATTCAGTAACAGTATTTGACCTCCAATCAAATTTTGGCAGGTGAAAAGGCCCATTTTGTGTTGAAATGGTCCTTTAAAAGAGTTCCAAACTATCCTGTGAGCTCTAGAGTTTATATTATGAAGCTCTTGAATGAGATCAAGTCATTTTTAGGCAGAAATCACCATTCAGTAACTGCATTTGGCCTCCAATCAATTTTTGGCAGGTGAAAAAGCCCATTTTGTGTTGAAATGGTCCTTTAAAAGAGTTCCAAACTATCCTGTGAGCTCTAGAGTTTATATTATGAAGCTCTTGAATGAGATCAAGTCATTTTTAGGCAGAAATCACCATTCAGTAACAGTATTTGACCTCCAATCAAATTTTGGCAGGTGAAAAGGCCCATTTTGTGTTGAAATGGTCCTTTAAAAGAGTTCCAAACTATCCTGTGAGCTCTAGAGTTTATATTATGAAGCTCTTGAATGAGATCAAGTCATTTTTAGGCAGAAATCACCATTCAGTAACTGCATTTGGCCTCCAATCAATTTTTGGCAGGTGAAAAGGCCCATTTTGTGTTGAAATGGTCCTTTAAAAGAGTTCCAAACTATCCTGTGAGCTCTAGAGTTTATATTATGAAGCTCTTGAATGAGATCAAGTCATTTTTAGGCAGAAATCACCATTCAGTAACTGCATTTGGCCTCCAATCAATTTTTGGCAGGTGAAAAGGCCCATTTTGTGTTGAAATGGTCCTTTAAAAGAGTTCCAAACTATCCTGTGAGCTCTAGAGTTTATATTATGAAGCTCTTGAATGAGATCAAGTCATTTTTAGGCAGAAATCACCATTCAGTAACTGCATTTGGCCTCCAATCAATTTTTGGCAGGTGAAAAGGCCCATTTTGTGTTGAAATGGTCCTTTAAAAGAGTTCCAAACTATCCTGTGAGCTCTAGAGTTTATATTATGAAGCTCTTGAATGAGATCAAGTCATTTTTAGGCAGAAATCACCATTCAGTAACAGTATTTGACCTCCAATCAAATTTTGGCAGGTGAAAAGGCCCATTTTGTGTTGAAATGGTCCTTTAAAAGAGTTCCAAACTATCCTGTGAGCTCTAGAGTTTATATTATGAAGCTCTTGAATGAGATCAAGTCATTTTTAGGCAGAAATCACCATTCAGTAACAGTATTTGACCTCCAATCAAATTTTGGCAGGTGAAAAGGCCCATTTTGTGTTGAAATGGTCCTTTAAAAGAGTTCCAAACTATCCTGTGAGCTCTAGAGTTTATATTATGAAGCTCTTGAATGAGATCAAGTCATTTTTAGGCAGAAATCACCATTCAGTAACTGCATTTGGCCTCCAATCAATTTTTGGCAGGTGAAAAGGCCCATTTTGTGTTGAAATGGTCCTTTAAAAGAGTTCCAAACTATCCTGTGAGCTCTAGAGTTTATATTATGAAGCTCTTGAATGAGATCAAGTCATTTTTAGGCAGAAATCACCATTCAGTAACAGTATTTGACCTCCAATCAAATTTTGGCAGGTGAAAAGGCCCATTTTGTGTTGAAATGGTCCTTTAAAAGAGTTCCAAACTATCCTGTGAGCTCTAGAGTTTATATTATGAAGCTCTTGAATGAGATCAAGTCATTTTTAGGCAGAAATCACCATTCAGTAACTGCATTTGGCCTCCAATCAATTTTTGGCAGGTGAAAAGGCCCATTTTGTGTTGAAATGGTCCTTTAAAAGAGTTCCAAACTATCCTGTGAGCTCTAGAGTTTATATTATGAAGCTCTTGAATGAGATCAAGTCATTTTTAGGCAGAAATCACCATTCAGTAACAGTATTTGACCTCCAATCAAATTTTGGCAGGTGAAAAGGCCCATTTTGTGTTGAAATGGTCCTTTAAAAGAGTTCCAAACTATCCTGTGAGCTCTAGAGTTTATATTATGAAGCTCTTGAATGAGATCAAGTCATTTTTAGGCAGAAATCACCATTCAGTAACAGTATTTGACCTCCAATCAAATTTTGGCAGGTGAAAAGGCCCATTTTGTGTTGAAATGGTCCTTTAAAAGAGTTCCAAACTATCCTGTGAGCTCTAGAGTTTATATTATGAAGCTCTTGAATGAGATCAAGTCATTTTTAGGCAGAAATCACCATTCAGTAACAGTATTTGACCTCCAATCAAATTTTGGCAGGTGAAAAGGCCCATTTTGTGTTGAAATGGTCCTTTAAAAGAGTTCCAAACTATCCTGTGAGCTCTAGAGTTTATATTATGAAGCTCTTGAATGAGATCAAGTCATTTTTAGGCAGAAATCACCATTCAGTAACTGCATTTGGCCTCCAATCAATTTTTGGCAGGTGAAAAGGCCCATTTTGTGTTGAAATGGTCCTTTAAAAGAGTTCCAAACTATCCTGTGAGCTCTAGAGTTTATATTATGAAGCTCTTGAATGAGATCAAGTCATTTTTAGGCAGAAATCACCATTCAGTAACTGCATTTGGCCTCCAATCAATTTTTGGCAGGTGAAAAGGCCCATTTTGTGTTGAAATGGTCCTTTAAAAGAGTTCCAAACTATCCTGTGAGCTCTAGAGTTTATATTATGAAGCTCTTGAATGAGATCAAGTCATTTTTAGGCAGAAATCACCATTCAGTAACAGTATTTGACCTCCAATCAAATTTTGGCAGGTGAAAAGGCCCATTTTGTGTTGAAATGGTCCTTTAAAAGAGTTCCAAACTATCCTGTGAGCTCTAGAGTTTATATTATGAAGCTCTTGAATGAGATCAAGTCATTTTTAGGCAGAAATCACCATTCAGTAACTGCATTTGGCCTCCAATCAATTTTTGGCAGGTGAAAACTGTTTGTTATTTTAATAGTAGGCATAAACAATAATATTAGATATACAAAACACATCCAAACATGGGAAGCAAATACTACGTAGGGCCCAGATCAGATAAAAAACAATGCAGAGTCACAAGGATCATTGCAAAAGTGATAATTTCTTGAAAACACACCCATAAATCAAACACACTGTAGAGACATGTCTATCACGTAATTGCCATGTCTTATTTCGCTACAAACTACACTTCTTTTGGCCACAGTTGTGATATTGTGTGATAATTGTGTGTATATGCATATTATGACCGTTTAATCCAAAGAAAATCAGACGTTTTATAGCGCTACCGCTCAACGGGCTGCTGTGCGCGCTCCCGCGGCCGCAAATCAGATTCTGGCAGACGATCACTTTTTGGCACGACACCGGAACCGCTGTGTCCGACTGTCAGACTTCGACCCTGAACACACCTGTAGCTCTCTGTACCTCCCGCTAGCATAACACAGACACGCTAACAGTGATATTAAATTTAAGGAAACCAACACAGACCGCTGGTTAAAACATAAATCTACATCATCGGAGTCAGAACCTGCTCAGAAAAAAACACCGGAGCCCGAAAAACTAATGACACCAGCAGCGCCATGTGATGTCACCATTAACAACGTTAATCCTCAGACAGGTAACTGTGACGTTACTATAGCAACAAGTTTCAGGCTAACCGGCTCAGAGTATGAACGGCTCCAACTAAACAAGTGATATCTTTCTTTTTTACAGTTTATGCTCAGGCTCAGAGTAAATTAACGGCTCAAACTAAACAGCTGATATTAGCGGTGAAATGTGTAAAATGCTGCGGTGCTGCGCGTTTTATCAGCTAATGTTACAAAACGTCAATGTTAAGTCACTCAGATGTTTCTCATTCAACAGACCTGAAGAGAGAGAGAGAGGCAGATTCAACAAAAACAAGATGCTACTGAAGCTGAATATCACTACTTAACTGTATAATACTATATAACTTGTATTTACTATAAAATTCTCAATGGCTTAACCTGTGCAATTTAATTTAATCCAATACAGCAGCTCTGCTATACATTCTACATTTATGAAGCTTGTACATTTAACAAGGTGAAAATTCTGCTTTATGTTCATTATTGAGTGAATGTGGTGTATTAGGGTGCATTACATTGAATGGTGTTCCTAATATTTTGTCCACCCCATTAAGGCTGGTTGCGTTTACCATTTACACGTGGCTAGGGCCTGACAGATACTGGATTTTAGGGGTAGATGTGTGTGTCTGTGTGTGTGTGTGTGTGTGTGTGTGTGTGTGTGTGTATCAGTGCATATAGGACAATATATATATACCAATACTGATATTTCTGGATGGTCAAATATTGGTCAATAATAACAGGCTCCACTGTAAGTCATGCAAAGATAAATCAGCCCCAGAATAAAAATGTAGACCTTGGGATGTGTAAAAGTCTGTTAATGACCCTCAATGCCAATTAGTGTACTCAAATTAAGTCAATACGATCAATCTAAATGTCTCAGATTAATTTAAATGGGCTTTATTGACAGCCAATCTCTCTTTCTTCCTTTGTACAGGATCAAGGCTGAGGACTCTATGGACGTTGGTGTCATCATGCTGTTTTACGGACTTTACTACGGCGTGATGGGTAGAGACTTTGCTGAAATCTGCTCGGACTACATGGCTTCTACAATCGGGGTAAAAACACAAATTTATTCTTAATGTGATTCCAACCTAACCTCATCCCATGTCAGATGTTACCGGCAACTTCCTAAAAAACATTAAAAACATTACACATAATATATAATGATCATGAATTGATAACTATTTATTTATTGCTTATCATCACAACTCTGGCCCCACAGATATTGTTCCTCAGTGTGGATGACAGTTTTGGCACCAGTGCTATCACAAGAGTCACAAGTTGATTTTCTCTTTCGATAGACCAGTTGATTAATCGTTGCAGCTCTACATTTGTGTTTTTTTTTTTCAGTACTACAACAAGGGGGGGATGCCCAGCCGGAGCCTGACCAACGATATCTGTGCGGTGTGCGGTCAGAGGATCCTGGTGGACGTGGAGGACGAAGGATTTATAGAAGACACCTACCAGCTCTCCTGTGGACACCTGTATCCTCTGAGTCGGTTAATGCCCGACAAGAAACTAGTTTGTACTGCTATGTTGTCCAAACATGTTCGAAGGCAAAAGTCTAAACAGCTTCTTTTTTTTTTTAATGGACAATCCCGAAGGTAGGTGAAAATCTGGCTGTAATAAAGAGAGCAGACGTGATCATTAGCACGTTTTCAGACCATCTTGCATACAAAAAGTGACAGAAATAGTTGTGTAAAACATGAAAAAACAGCTGGAAAAGAAGTTGAAACTTTTACCTTCTTTCTCATCTCTACACAGCTGACCAGTCGATGTGATTGTTGGTTACAGAAATTGTCAGACACAGTTTCCCCCAACTCCAAAGTTTGTTTTTGTTTTTTTTTTCAAACTCAGAGATATTCAGTTTACTATCAGATACAGTATGAGACTAATAAAAGCAGCCAAGTATTACATTGGAGATTAACTAATGAATGTTTAGCAAATGGCCAGATAGAAAAGTAGGGTTTACTATTCCAGCCTTGTGTCACCATGACTGCATTCGAAATCACATACTAACCTACTTCCTACCAAATGAATGATTAAGTATTCCATTACCAGCAGACTGAAGTATACTCAAGCAGGACGCCATTACTGGTCTGACCTACTGTTGAATGAAAATTGTTTATTATTTACTGCCACCATTGCACAGTCTGAGGAGATAGTGCATTCTGGGGTGGTTGTCCAGTAAACTCACACCACTACTCTAATATATTCTAGTATACATTCATATACTTCTCACAAACACAGAATCCACATACTAGTCAGCTGGAACGCAGCTACATACATGAACACCGCCTATGTTAAAAGTATGGAAGTCAACAGTGAGGGATGCTGATGTGTCTATTGGTCTTTTCTGACTCTGAAATATGTTACTATGCCTAATAGAATAAAACACTGAGATACACTGTTCACAAAGTGTGACTGCACAATAAAAAATAACTTTTCTGCAGCTGTTTGCGCCTTAACTCGACCCGCCCCTTCAGATTCCACGAGTTCTGCATCCGCGGCTGGTGCATTGTGGGTAAGAAGCAGACGTGTCCGTACTGCAACGAGAAGGTCGACATGAAGAGGATGATGAACAACCCGTATCCTTTTATTGTTCCTGTGTGGGTGACTGAGTGATGAAGAAGCTGTGATGATTTAGATGATGTATATAAATGCATGAAGGTATTTCTGTACATTTAGTGCAACACAGCATCCTGAATGCTCTTTAACTCATATCCCGCCAGCTGGGAGAAGACACATGTCCTGTATGGACAGCTGCTTGACTGGCTCAGATACCTGGTTGCCTGGCAGCCCATCATCATCGGTATTGTCCATGGGATTAACTTCTCCCTGGGCCTTGAATAGAGACCTGAGGAACTCCACTGTAAGTACTGTACGTACCCGGACTCGTTTAAAGCGCAATAAACCTTTTGTGACGAAACGTGAAGCTCGGTCGGCGCTGCAAGGAACTGATTCAGGCTGCTTTTGAAGTCTTCGTTTCTTCGGTACGTGTTCTTCGACTGGACGCTTGCACGGTTTCCTGCAGACGGATCCCAGGTCGTCTGGACCTCTGTTTGCGGGGGACACTGTGATCCCAAAAACTGCTGCCAACTTGAACATAAATGTTTGAGCACAGTATTTAATTTCAGAAAGTTTTGACACTAGAAAGGTATGTGAAGTTTGAAACTTTCTGTCTGTTCAAAAGTTGCTGTCTTGTCTTGCATGTTGTTTTTTATTGTGATAAATCATTGCTTTACTTTGTACTGTATCACACAAAAACGCCTTTTTAAACGGTTTTATAGTTTATTTGCACACTCCTCGCTGCTGCTGGCTCCGTTGACACCACTAACAAATGTTTCTGTTCAAACTAGTTTTAAAGAAGAATTGATCTGCATTTAGAGGACTGCAGCTCTTTGCACAGACAGGGTTACAAACAGGACAATTCTGTCCATATAAAGGTACACCTAACCTGTTTACATTTCCTGTAGCTTCTGTTTATTATAAATGTTTGATTTGAAAAAGGTCAACGTATTTCTGCAGATGGAGTCAGTGTGTCATTGTCATGGTTTGAAATGTGTTTTTAGGTCACTGCTGCTGAACAGGCGGTTAAGATAAGAGAGAAAGAGGTATTAAGAGTTTACATTTGCCATTTGGTGCCATTCTTTCAACATGGTGACAAGTAACAATGGTAACCACCCTCTAATTGTTCAGTACCAGGATATTAAATGGGTCTGTTGAAACCCTTGAAGAGTAGCTTTCTTTCGCCAACTTGAATGGATGTACGTTGCTTTTTTTGGTCAACACTGCTGCTGATATCAAGTTTGTATCTATTAAACATTTATAAAACCTTGTTTGTATGTCAGAACATGTTCATATTTAAACTCTTTAAGGTCACACTTCTGGTTGGGACTCCTTGGTCTGAAGTCGCATTGAGGCTGACATCAGCAATGAGTGAGAGTTATTCATTTATTTATTTATTTATTTATTCAGATGGTACCATTGAGATTAAAGATCTGTTTTCCAGGAAAGACTTGAGGACAAGAAACCTTCGTTAGACAAGAACACAATCAGCAGACAGAAACAACATAAGAAAAAAGAAATTTAAGGAGAAATACGCAACACTGATAGCAAGTGTTTAATGGTTACTGGAGTCAAAATTCTAATTACTGGAGACACTTCCCCTGTCTCTCGTCTTTAGAGTCAAAACTGATGCTAGTTTTTAAGTCAGGTTGATCCAGTTTGTTTGAGAAGCTGCAGCTCGCTGTGTTTGAGTTGCATTGTCTGGCTACCTGGGGTGTTGAGATGGGCATCGACACGAACTCACTTACATATGCGGTTGTGTTAAAATCGTGTGCCAGCACCACGATCAGGTTGAATGGGCACTGATTCAATACAGATCAAAACAAAAACAGACACTTTCACTGGACTGTGGAGAAGCTAGTATTTCGACTTAGCTTAGTTTCCTTAACCTGATGACCTCATGATCATAAAAATAAATAAAAAAATCAGATAATGAAGCTTTACATTATCCAAGTGGAATCTAAGACTTAAGTTTGAGGTTAGAAACCAGTTCTGCCAACATAAGTGCCAACAAGAGCAAAGTCTAAGGTTCAAACTAGACTATGCTTCTGTGGTTAAGAGAATTTATTTACAGGCAATGTGCTTTTCCTCTTTCCTGTAAACTAGTCCAACCAACTTTCTGGTACAAAGAACAATGAGTATGAGGGTTTAACTGTTGAAGCATTGATGGAGCAGCACGACAATACACAATATCTTCATCATCAAGGATAGACTGCACTAGTTGGAAGAACAACCTTGGTTTCTATAGAAAGACGCCTAGTTTATTTTTTATTTTTGAGTCAAATGTTAGATATGAATAATGAATTAGTCACTGGTGGAGATAGAAACAATTGTGAACTTGGTGTTTTAGGCATTATAGTTTAGGTTTGAACTATACTGCTCAAAATAATTAAGGGAACACTTAATGATCGCAGGATAACACCAAGTCAGTTAAACTTCAGGAATATCAATCTGTCCATTTAGGAGGCACAAGTGATTATGAATCAGTTTCAGCTGCTTTGGTGCAAATGAAAGTGTCATGGGTTGACGTCAGGCTGAATTTATTAGTTTGTTGTTTGAAGCTGCAGCTTCCTGGGGTGTTGAGATGGGCGTCAACCTGATGTCACAGAAATATGTGAACTGATCACAACCTTGTAACACTAAATCATGTGGAGCTGGCTAAATGACACGCTAACACCACTATCAGGTTGAACAGACAACTGACAGTAATAAAAATGCTACTCCCTCATTAATTTCAATTTCATAGGCGATGCTAAAAACGTTTAACCTGAATTAACTTTTGCAGTGACACAATTTTTATTTTTTATTTATCTCTTCAGGCATTGTCATTGAGATTAAAGATCTGTGAGAACTGAGAACAAGAAGCCTTTATAAGACAAGAACACAATCAGACAGGAACAACATAATAAGAAAATTAATTAAAGGAGAAATGTGTAAGACTGACATCAAGTGTTTAAATGGGTACTATAGTCAAAATTTGTGTTGCCTCTCCCTATCCTTCCTCTTTAGACTCAAAGCTGATATGGGTTGATGTCAGGCTGAATTTATTTCAGTTGATCAAATTAGTTTGTTGTTTGAAGCTGCAGCTTCCTGGGGTGTTGAGATGGGCGTCGACCTGAAATATGTGAACTGATCACAACCTTGTAACACTAAATCATGTGGAGCTGTCTAAATGACACGCTAACACCACTATCAGGTTGAATGGGCACTGATTCAACACAGATCAAAACAAAAGATCAGATCAGACACATTTTTTCATGTTTCCTTAAACTTACTCTGCGTTCAGGTCCGGTGATGCTCTAGCACAGCAAGGAGAAAACTGGTGGCAGGTATAAAGAGGGCAAAACCCACCTATGCTCTCAAAATCCAAGGTCACTTCTCCTCCAACGACCCGCAGAGCATGTGGTTGGGCATTAAGAGCTTCACTGAGGACAACAAAAGGGAGGCAGAGCTTTCCTACAGACCTGCCTCTGCTTGATGCCCCAAAGTCCTTTTATGCTCATCTTGAGGAGTCCAACACCACCCCCACCTCCAGGCTGCCCCTTCCACCAGGTGAGCTGCCCCTCAGTGTGACAGCAGCAGATATGAGGAGGACCATGCAGGGGGGTCAACCTTCACAAAGCTGCTGGCCCTGGCAAGATCCCCGGCAGAGCCCTGAGGGACTGTGGAGGAGGAAGGAAGAAGGTAAAATGTTGGAAGGAGTGTCAAGTAAAAGATGAATAAAATTTGCAGCCACTTCAGGAGTAAGATAGAGCCTTCTCACACTTTCTTATTGAAATATTTTCCTGATTAAAACCATTGACAGTAAAGAAAAAACTAGAATGATCAGAAAGGCCTATATCCACAACTGAGGAAATATTGCTGTTAAGGCCATAAGTTATAATTAAATCTAAAATGTGGACTCTGTTGTGTGTTGGTTGAGTTTGGCATGGTTTATTATTCTTTTTTTTTTGATCATCTATGTGCAAGTTAAAATCACCTATAATTATAATTCTGTTTAACTTGGTGTGGATGATTGAGAGCAGCAGAAATCTGAAATAAAAGTTGAACATCTTTCGGTTCGGTTTCGTTAGACAGTCAAACATAAAATCGGAGGACTGTTTAACACAAGGCAGTGATATTCAAAATATGTGTATTCCTCAAATTTAGTATTTTTAAAACTAAATGCTGCTGAGAGGATGGTTGCTGTACCTCCTCCTCTCTTACCAAAATGAAAAGTTATAGTTAATTGGTGAGGCTACGAGGAGTGTAGATGGTCCATCGGTCAATATTATTATCTAAAATCAGGTCATTACTAATAAACGTCTTGTTTAAAAGCAACCTGTCATTTCAAAGGGCCATGTTCAGAGTTCTTTTTAATTATAGTGATATAAAACAAAGAACACAACACTACAAGAGAAACCTGCTGAACAATGAACGCACTAGTGTCATTGTCACATCATTGTCACGCATGTTGCCATTGTTGCACCTGTTTGGCTCACTATGTAACTGACCTAACATGTGGGAGGTCCAACTCTAACCAGTCAGTTTTAAAAACAGCTATACCTTCGAGCTTGCCTCTTTGCGTCTAAACACTCCGCAAGATCCTACAGAGCCATCAATTAAAGCCGAGGCTTCATTTTGTCACTACTGACCTAAAACTCTTTTCACTTGTGGTTATTGTGACAGAAGATTTTGATGTTTAAGCTCCTAAAAAGGTAAGAATCCATCACTTCATTTTGATATTTAAGTTCCTGTGTCTGTCAATTCTTCTCACTACGAATGTTTTAAGTTGTTGTTAATTTCTGGAACATTTCATGAATACAACAGACAGTAAAACTAGATCACTGTGAAGAAATTGTAAGAAACAAATGCAACATGACAAAATGTAATTGCTGAAAGTGAAAATGATATAAATATAAACATATTTTTTGTATTTATCTTCATGACTAAACATTTTTTAATGTAATTGTATTGTTCAGACGATGATTTAGTAAAATAAACCTTAAATCTTACCAGAAATGATTTACAGTCAGAATTACATCATAATAGAGATCTTCAGGACTGCTGTTGTTGAATTCATCCTGTGCCACTTTGGATAACATTATCAGCTAAACATGCCAACATTTTACAGAGAAGTCAGGACTTTCCAGGACTGAAAGAATTTAATCTAATGTGTTTTTCTCTTCCTCTTGATGTCACCAAAAGGGGAAAGAAAACTGATTTACGATGAATCTGCATGTGGTGAAATGGAAATTATGTGAGTATTTTTCTCTCTTTGAAGCACTGTATTATTGGAATTGTGGATCACATCTAGTTGGTTAATAAAAAGGCTGACGCACTCATGTTGAGAAACTCTCACAATGTGTTTTCATGAAGAAGGGCGTCTGAGACTGTATCAGTTCCTTGATCTTCTCCGTCTGCGGGTTCGAACCCACTGAAGAAAAGGAATGTTTCAGTTCTGCCAGGTCCTGATTTATGCTCATTTACTTTGGTTTTAATCACAGTAGGATGAAACTAGAAGCAGAAGTCTACTTAACAGAAGTAGATATGACCAACGTACTTCTGTCTCTGATTTTCAAAGATGAAACTTTGACATAAGGCACATACGTTCACTTATTATAAAGTATGTGTTCACAAAATATGGAAGGATATTCTTAAAGAAATCAGTGAAATAACTGGTCAACAGTGAACAGTTCTCCTTCATCATGTTTTAGTGTAGATAATCCTACACATATTCTTCCAACTCCTGAAGCGCTCTGCTTTTATTTGAGAGGAACCTTTTCAATTTGATCAAGTTTAGAGATTTAACAGCTTGAGATCTGCTCTGTGGTCTGGCATGGGGACAGTAGATATTTTATTTTCAATATTGTGTTCATACATTTCTGTTTCATATTGTCATTTGTTTTTTTCATCTGTCAAATCTGGCATGAACTGTAAACCTGTTGAACTGAAACTTCATTGTTTCAGTTCTAATTTTCAGCTCAATGCCTGAAAATGTGAAGAAGGAAATCTGCTTTCTATAAAGGGCTATTTAAATAATTTTGTACTCAAAAATTGAATAATTAGCATTGGTAAAATAATTGAGATTATAGCTTTAACATCACGAAAATGAAGTTTCATTGCACCCAGATGAAAACAAATGACAAAAAAACAGACCAAGTACGATGAAGAGTCTAATTTATGGTTCCTCAACAAGAATTTGGCCCTAAAAAAGTTATCACTTCTCGCAGGACAAAAAGCAAGAGTGCTCAATCCAATAATATGTTAGTAACTACACTAAAAGTGTGATTTTCTCTTTGTGTTTCCAGCTGTTGTCAGTGTGCTGATCACACTGTACCACAGTCACACTGCTGCTCTCAGCCTGAAGGAGCATCTGGCTGATTGTCTTGTAGACAAAGACTACGACACGCTGCTGCAGACTCTGGATAACGGTCTTCCACACATTAACACGTCTCATCATGTGGTTATAGTCGGAGCTGGCATGGCTGGACTGACAGCGGCCAAGTTACTGCAAGACGCAGGACACACGGTACATTTAAGATTCTGACCCCTTATATGAGACTCAGTGCCCATCACCTCACTCATTTGCATCATTATCACAGATTTACTTTTAAGAGTAGTAGTAGGAGTAGTTGCAGTAGAAACAACAGTAGCAGTAAAATCTACAGTAACACCATTGAATATGTATTTCTGTCCTGTATTTGTCAGACTGTATTTGTCTTTCTGAACAAGGTAACCATATTGGAGGCTAATGATCGTGTTGGAGGACGTGTGGAGACCTACAGGAATGAAAAAGAAGGCTGGTATGCTGAAATGGGAGCTATGAGGATCCCAAGTTTTCACCGGTGAGTTTATGGGATTACTGTACTTAAATACAAAGTGGCAATTCATGTTGTGCACTGCAACACAATCATGTCCCCGACTTGTGAATGGCAGCATAGTTTAGAATATGGCTACTCACCGGCCCAGCCAACACAATCAGAAGAAGAGGTCCTACTGTCCCGTGATGCCGTGTAGTCTGCCTATCCCTGGCTTCACATCATACAAGCCAGCGGCTGGTTATTCGTTGGTTTCAGTCCTATTGCTTTTATCAGAGCCATACACAGCTTCATCCATCTTGTGTTTGCCAACCGTCTACTCCCAGGAGCCAAATTTACGAATCCTTCTATGGCCATGCCAAGACCCGCCCTACTCTGCCTGTGTTTGGCTTATCCTGATATTGTTGCCCTAACACCCTAACAAATTGGTTTCCTCAACCTAAGTGATGAAGACCAGGGAGAGTGGTCGTAGACCCTGCTGCCGCAGAAGCTGTGGCTGTAGATGTAAACAAAGAGGCAGACAACTTTAGCATGTGTGCAGGATTTCTTCTGCTTCACAAAGAGATAATCACCAACTTAGTGAATCACAAATTACACTACCAAAACTACTAAATAGGTCCCTGAGGTGATAATAAAACACTGGTGATTCCAGTTAAGGTACTTTCAAGTATAACAGACACTACATCCTCAGAAAATAAACAAGCAGCTACCTATATGTGAATACCTACTATATGTATGTATATACATATATATATATATATATATATATATATATATATAGCACATTACAATATGATTTATTTGAGCTACAATTGAATTACTTATAAAACTATAATACAGTTTTACAGTGCATAACCGGCTTCATTTACATGTATTACAAGGTTTTTAATAAATACACAATAATAAACAGAAAACCAGTTTAACACAATATACGAAGTAGCCCTTTACATCGCTTCACCCCCGTATGTCTCATTAGCGTGTCCATTGTGTCCATTATTTTAACTTGTTAGCAACAGGTGTGCTAGTCTAGCAGCACACCAAAAAACATCTCCATTTCCACTTGTTACTGTAAAACTACAAC
Organism: Scomber colias; assembly: GCA_021039105.1. Classification (NCBI taxonomy): domain Eukaryota; kingdom Metazoa; phylum Chordata; class Actinopteri; order Scombriformes; family Scombridae; genus Scomber; species Scomber colias. Next base: position 1,738,801 of record JAJDFG010000096.1, read on the forward strand.
TACGCCAACTCTTAACCCTTGTACTTGAGCAGATTAATATATTTTAGGGGAATATTAACCCACCTGTAGATGTAAACAAAGAGGCAGTAAACTTCAGCTTGTGGCTGCCTCTATGGGGGTTTTAGGTTCCTACCAAACTCTATGCGCCCTCTGCTGACATGTTTCAGTATTACGCTAACACTGTGACCAGTAAAGTACAATGAAAATTACATTTTAATGACTATTTATAATATATAGGGCTGTCTATATTTAAACACACTTAATTTATTTAACCTATTGTCTTAACACTGAACCATAATCCCTTCATGAACTGACTTTTTAACATGCCATTTCCTGTACAAATACTGTATTGTTTAACCTTTTACAAAGACAACAGAGGCGGTGTTGTCATTCCCTTTGTAGGGTTATGGTTGTGTATTCACTTTAAAATTGTCAGACGTGCTGTGACTGGTACCCCGGCAGCAGCCAAGCCCAACCAAAAGTTAACTCCGCCACCATCACCTTGTTTTTTCAACAGCATCGTCCACTGGTTTGTCAAAAAGCTCGGGGTCAAGCTGAATGAATTCGTCATGAGTGATGACAACACCTTTTACCTGGTTAATGGGGTGCGGGAGAGGACATATGTTGTGCAAGCAAACCCTGATGTCCTGAAGTACAACGTGTCAGAAAACGAGAAAGGGATTTCAGCTGATGATCTGCTAGATCAAGCGTTGCAGAAGGTAAGAGGGAGTACCAAATTTAAGTTTGGCTAATTTTTCTTCTACACCCTTCTCAATGTATGTAGCACTTGAGTGACTTTTTTCTTCTCTTTGTAGGTGAAAGATGAAGTGGAAGAACATGGTTGTAAAGCTGCACTGGAAAAATACGACCACTATTCTGTGAAGGTAGGAGATGAACTCATGTGAAATTACGTATGGGAATGAGGAAAAATATCTTTGATTCAGCCTAGGGTTGTGTAAAGAACAGGTTTTGTCACACATATGAAAAGACAACATAAGACCCCTTTTCTAAAACTTGGCAAGACAGACAAACGCATCATATTTTATTATAATGCAAAATATTACACAAACTGTCAAACAGTTCTGCTCTGGTGGAGTGAGGTGGCCAGAGAAATAAAATGAAGCTTTCCACCACCTCCATCACATAATAAAGCTGTTAAACCAACTGGTAAATGTCTACAGATGAGTGTCAGATACAATCCTTGATGTTTGAAAACATGGTTAGCAATGATGTAGCATTGTGGGAAATATCTGTTTGACAGGAGTATCTGAAAGAAGAAAGTGGTTTGAGTCCAGAAGCAGTGAGGATGATTGGAGACCTGCTGAATGTACAGAGCCTCATGTACACAGCGCTGAGTGAGATGATCTACGACCAGGCTGACATCAATGACAGTGTCATGTAAGGCCCAAGTCTCACACTGATGCCTGGTCAAAATGTATGTGGAAATCCTTCAGCCAGAAACAGTGACAGAAATCAACAAGTCATGAAATTTCAGATTAATAGTCTGCATTTTCGAACATTTTAATTTCTTTGCAGACATTACATCTGTATACTTTTTATATTCATATTGCCATAAAAGATTTTACACCAATTTTGTTTATATTTTTTATATTTTGCCTATATATCTGAACATTATGTGTACATTGACTTCTGGTGGAGACCGAGAAGTTTAAATCATCCAACCTGTCAGATTTAGTACGTCTGTGGTTTACAGATGGTAACATGTTTTTCAGATAGCTTACTGTCATACTGGTGAGAGAATTGGCTATCGACTTGTTTCACTCCATGAATGGACACTTTTCTTTTTATTTTGAAGGTATTATGAAGTGACGGGTGGATCAGATCTTCTCCCCAAAGCTTTTCTTTCTGTCCTGGATGTCTCCATCCTCTTAAACTCCAAGGTCAAACACATCAGGCGGTCAGATAAAGGTGTAATCGTGTCATACGAGACAGGCAACCAGTTCCCTATGACGGACCTTCATGCTGATGTTGTTCTGGTAACAACCACAGCCAAAGCAGCCCTCTTCATAGACTTTGATCCACCTCTGTCCATCAGAAAGATGGAGGCCCTGAGGGCAGTCCACTATGACAGCTCCACTAAAATCATCCTCACATTTCGTGATAAGTTCTGGGAGAACGATGGCATCCAAGGAGGCAAGAGCATCACCGATGGACCTTCTCGTTACATCTACTATCCCAGCCACAGTTTCCAAACAAATAAGACCATTGGAGTCCTCCTGGCATCCTACACCTGGTCTGACGACTCCCTCCTCTTCCTGGGTGCGAGCGATGAAGAGCTGAAAGAGCTGGCCCTGAGAGATCTGGCAAAAATCCACGGTGAGCAAGTCTGGGATAAGTGCATCGGAGTCGTAGTGAAGAAGTGGAGCGCTGATCCTTACAGCTTGGGCGCCTTCGCTCTCTTCACACCCTACCAACACTTGGAGTACGCTAAGGAGCTCTTCAGGAACGAGGGCAGGGTGCACTTTGCTGGTGAACACACAGCCTTCCCTCACGCTTGGATTGAAACGTCTATGAAATCTGCAATCAGGGCTGCTACAAATATTACCAAAGTGGCACACAAAGAGTCAGCTAAAGCACAACTCCGAGATGAGCTGTAGGGTCATAAATCTGTATGATTGATTGATTGATTGATTTTTAAATTATCATGGTATCATGCACAAAGTGCCAAGCCCAAACAAGCTCACAAGACACCACAAAAAAGAAACAAAATTGCACAACCAGATACCAGATACAGGTAATGCTAAACAAATAGACCATCCTGAAATTTTTTTCAAAGCTTTAGAAACAAAAGTAGCCAACCATTCCACTCTGTCATCATGACCAAAACATCTCTGGATTTTGAACAGACATTTAATTAAATATCTGTGTTCTTAACTCATCATAGAAAGGGCAATACAGAAGAAGTTGTGAGTCATAATCAACTTCTCCAAGTTCACACAATTCACACAACCAGCCAAGTTCAGACACATTCAAGCAAAATCTTGATATATACACTAATATTCATGATGTAATTGTTTGTAAATCTGTGTGTAGTACTGTCTTATTGTTTGATTTTATATAGATGGGTAAATGTACATGTATTTCCTTTTCATATGTTAACGATGCTATTAAAATTTAATCTTTATCATCAGTCTGAAGACTCCCCGTTTCCCAAAATATATTTAAAATAAATATTTAAATTATAGTACTAGTACTGTAATCTATAACTCCAACAAATCAGTTTATCAGTATTTCAACCAGCCAACATCCTTCTTCACAGCTTTGGTTGGGATGCCTTTTCTGTGCTCTCTGAACTCATTTTAACCCTACAACCCCGTCGCCACACAGGAGCCAGTACACCATCCTGAACACAGAAATCATCATAGTCCCTGTAAAATTCCAGAAAGACGTTTGACAATTAATAAACCAACAAGCATGCACACTATGTTTGTCTAAAATTATAAAATATGAACTGAGTGTGTGTATCTGTGTGTAGTAGTAGTAACCAATTCCTACTTGGAATTCCAACAGGACTCTGCACCTGTCAGATGCTCAGTGGGCCAACCTTGGGTAGAGTGAGTCCATACTACAAGTCTGTTGCCTTAATGAAGTAGCCAGTCAACACCTTCTCCAGTTGTGTAGTGAAGACTTTGCCCACATTATCACACTGGCAGCTTTCTTGAACCTTGTTCTCTGAGGTTTTGCCAATTTCACAGGGCAGATGGAGTAGTCTTTGGTGATTGACGTCACTGACTCACATCATCTGATGCAGCCCTAAGTACATGAGCAGACACACAGCTATTCATTTTCCTTTTCCAATGGAGTAGGATAAAGAAAAGTTTGGATGGTTGTGACACTTTCTTAAAAAGGTGTTACAGCTATCCCCACCCCTGTCAGCCATTGTTTAAATAGCTGTATCAACATGGTGGATTGAAATTAGCATAGATAAAATGTCTCACATTTTAATACAAGTTACATAATTCAAACTTTATTACTTTCTCATCTGAAAATGTCTATTTCTGCTGTCAAATCTGAATACTTCTTCACACAGCCATGCAAATTCACATGCATGGTCAGGTAGGGAGTGGTTATAAATGAAATTTATAAAGACTTTTATGTCATCCCTTATTGGTGTCCATTCCCTTTATGGCACTTTATGAGGGTTGCACGTGATGCTGTTGCTTGTTATGAGGCTCTGCTATGGGCTATGACTAGAACTCTTGTTAAAGTTGAAGGGCTCCTACCATCCCCCATTCAAGATCTGCATAGACAGAGTTTGCGTGGTTTCCCCTCCTAGATCCTCCCTTCTCTTTCTGTGATTGGCTGGTAATCCTAGTCTGTCTCCAAAGTTAACACCCCCAATTTTACGACAATCCAATCAAAACCCTCCAAAAAAAACCCCGGGCAGTGTGAAACCAATATGTGAGAGACCGCAGAGCCTGTAAATTTAGATGAGGACAGCCGCTCCAGCTCTACTCTTCTGTGTTATACCCTCTGTTTCAGATTGTGTTGTAACGTCATTGAACTCCTGGTTAAACATCAGTTTTGTCTCTGGACTATTTGTCAAGAGGAGGAATAACCAGGTAAGTCTGTGTATTTTACTTAAGTTTGATTTCTTGGTAAAGCCAGCCAATAGGACCAAAATCTTATATCTACATAATGATACTTACCCCAATATGGCACATCTTAGTTTAATGGTTAAACATTTGTTCTGTACACCTCATATTACGATGTATGACATCATTAGATTATTAATAGTAAAGTATCACTGTGTAAGCAGCATGTTAACGTTGTAGCTACAGTAAGACCATAAATCAGCTTAAAACAGCTGCCAGCAGATGTCCTGACTCTTTGCAACAAACAAAAAGGTTGTTTTCTTTTGCCACTGTTGTTGTGCTGCAAATGGTTTGGGCCAATGAGCCACTGTTGGATGTTGTCACACCTCGCTCTGTTAGTTAAGTCACTTTTTGTTTCTCCTAGTGTTTCTTTTGTTACCGGTTTTATTTGTCTCGTTTGAGGTCTTTCATTTCCTGTCCTGATATGTTTCCCGCCTGTGTGATTACCTGGCCCCCCTAATGTGTTGCAACTTTTTCTTATTGTCTCCCTTCCCTGTAGAGTATACAGTCTGTTTGTTATCTCTCCTCTGTGCCAGTCCGTCTGTTTCCCAGTGACACCGTCCCAACCTTTCTAGCATTTTCCTTGCCGTCTTGCTACCCTTTGACCCTGCCATTTTGCCGCTGTTTCTGTACCTTTGCTGCTGCTGACTGATCATTTGTGTATACTGACTTTGGCTTACTTAAAGGACTGTTTTCTGTTTACTACCAAGTTCTGTATGGGTGGTAATTTTGTAATGCATGCAAACATTAACATATTTATATTACGGCCATGGCTGTAGACTTCTTCAATTTCTTACATTTTTGAATTTATGTGATTTTCTGCTTCTAATACTACTAAGCTTAGGAAGTTTGGGGGTGGTGATGTTGCTATAAAAAGTATTTAAAAAAACATGTATGTGTATTGAATATGTTATGTCCTTTACAGGACAAAGCTATTGTATCTAACCAGCATCCACCCACTACCCTCAAACATGGCAGGGAAACACCATGACGAACCCAAGGTAAACTACGGTACTAACCTCAAATCATTTGTGCTAATTTGCCTTAGTTTAATGTGCAATTTATAATGAAGCTACTTTCACTATGTAGAGATTCTTCAAGTTCTGTTATAATCCCTATTGGTCAACCAATCAACTACCATCTGAGATAGTCACTTTTATTCAAAAGTAAAAAAATAAATGTAAATCTGTTTGTTTTGCAGACATGCAGTCAAGTAAGAGTGAAGAGAGAAGATGACGGAGACTATATGGTGAGTGGACACTGTAAGTACAATGAAAATTGCAATTTTATCAACAAGGGCATTTAACTTTCATTTTCTCATTCTGATTTTCTGCAGGATGGACATTCACATCAGTTCAAAGTGAAATTTAACGCCAGTGACCCTGAAGAGTACTCCATTAACTGTGGTCAGCCTTGCACGGTGCTGGAGGCAATAAAATCAAGTAAAAGATATAACAAGCGGAAGTGTACTGATGAAAACATTGTAATTCAGCTCGGTACGGCAGACGGGGAATATGCTATTGCAACACATTTTCCTTGTTCTTGCCTAGAGGATGGGGCTTTACTTATCATATCATGTAAACCAGAAAAGGTTGAAGAGGTCCTAAACAAACCCTCTGAAATAGTACATCCAAGAAACAGATACTCTGTGTTCTACATTGATACAGTGGGAGGAAAAAACGCCAAATCAAAGGAACTTTTTAGAAGTACAGCAATGAAACAGTTTAAGTATCTGTGTGTCTATGGGGAGAAAGGGATGACTGTGGAAGAATGTCTGAAAAGAGACGGTCGCTTCATTATTGACCTCGATGACTTTGAGTTGTCTGACAATGAGAATCCAAGGCACCTTACCGAGCATACACAAAAGGTTGACAACCTAGATACAAAAAGATTTAAGATATGTCTTCCACGGAACAAGAATACAAAGGCAAAAGATAAAAAACAGCAGGAAGTACCATGTGCATCAAATAGTTCACAACACAAGATTGACTCAGTACCAGTCTCAAAAGTCTCAGAAGTAGCAAAGCAGAGAGGAACCAGTGTGAAAACATTTCTGGATAAAAGTGGCAGCAGTGTGAACAGCAATGTGAACACTGAGGAGATTTATGAAAGACTGCGTCAGCAGTTTCCAAGTCTGAAAAAATTAATGGAGAGTCGATTCCCAGGTGATTCTTATGAGAAAGCAGTGAATCTGAGGAGGGAAAACTTTGGAAAGATCCAGAAGTCCTTTAGTGAAGTTCACAGAGTCCGAAAACTGCTGGAACTGGGCAAGTCAGTCTGTAAAGTTGTTGTTGAGAATGGTTGTATGGGAACAGGCTTCGTACTGTTTGATAACTTGATCCTGACTAACGCACATTTATTCAGAGGTTATGTTGATGGAGAAAATCTGCAGGAGGGTAAAAATGTGTTTGCTTTGTTTAATTATGATGATCCTGAGCCTCACATGAATTACAGCTACTTTACTGTTAAGAAAACACTCATTGACTTCAGTGATGGTGAACTAGATTATGCTGTACTTGAGCTCAACCCTGAGGGCCAGAAACTCAAACAAAGTACAGGGACAGTAAAGGTGCCACCAGGGCTCCTGAAGAAATTTGGTCCAGTGCCTCAGAATGGTGAAGCCTGTATTATTGGCCACCCAGCAGGAGAAATCAAACAAATGGATCCCACATGCATCATTGAGACAGAGAACAGAGGAAAGGCTGTTGATGATCATTTAAAGCCAAACATAGACACCTTATTCATGCTCCACTCAATCAGTCAAGTGATCAGAAATCAAGGCATTGAAAACATCTTCATGGGTGGAAATGAAGCAGATAGAGTAGTGACCTACAAAACATTCATGTATCACGGCTCTTCTGGCTCCCCAGTGTTTGATGCTCATTGCAGAGTGTTTGGTTTGCACACAGCAGGATATACCTATGTGTTTAAAAAGCACACAGAGAGTGTAATAGAGTACGCCCAACCCCTGCTCACTATATTTAAAATGTTAATGACCAAGATTAAGAAAAGTGGAGATGAGGAACTGTTGAAGAGAGTTAAGGAGGAAGCAGAGGGAAACTCATACCTGAAAGAGGTTGTAAAAGTTGAGACTGAAGGCACTGATGAGCCAATGGACTGTGAGTAGGTATTCAGGGGCTCCTGAAGCATCTAAACCCATCTGCACAGGTTTCTTCATCAACACAATGATTTGATAACAATAGACTTCTTCATTTGTGACTCTTTTAAGTGTACTTTTTAGGATAGTGAAATTGGTGCAAACATGTTTGTTCAGTTAATTTAATTATAACCATCTGCTCAGTAATAGATCATCAGAGATCCCCGAGATGTCTAAACTCACTGTGGGATTCAGGTTCCCTTAAATAGCTCCAACCAAGTTATTTAACCAACCAAGAAAATCAATCAATCAATCTTTATTTGTCTAGCACCAAATTACAACAGAGTTATCTCAAGGCACATTACACATAGAGCAGGTTCTAAACCAAAAGATTTTTTTTTTAAAGAGACCCAACATTCCCTCATGAGCAACACTTGACGATAGTGGTGGGAAGAAACCTCAGGCAGAACCAGACTCAGAGTGGGAGAACATCTGCCTCGACCGGTTGGAGTAGAGAGGAGAGAGAGGAAGGATAGGACAGAGAAGCACATTGAAAATCAACATTGAAGTTAGAAGCTCCGGGGCAGGAATCTATCATCCCGACATCTACAGCGCCGGATTACCTGTGAGAGAAAAGTTAAATATATAATAGGTTTATTGTATATTCAAAAACAGGGTATGAGTAAACTGAACTGGTCTGTGGAGCAACTTAAACCAAATCAAAAGGCTTAGTCTTGTGTACCCATTAGTTCCATTCCTGTTTAGCACCTTAAGGTTGTTAAGGTTGTCAGCTGTTTTTTATCAAAATGATTGTACTGACCTGATCTCTTCTAAAGACGTTTTAAATCCGCTTTTAATGTTTGATTGTTTGGTTGTTTTCTTTTATTAGTTTTGGCTTCTTCTCTACATTGCTTTTATTGATTGTGTTTTCATTTATTCTGTATGGTTTTATTGTTTTTAAGTTGTCTTTGATCCTGTAAAACATCTTTGAGTTTTGTTAAAAGTGCTTGATAAGATAAATGTATTATTGTTGTTATTGTTGAATTTTAAAAATGACTACAAATGACAGCTGGCTTGTTTCATTTATTATCATTATTATTAGTAGTAGTAGTAGTCGTAGTAGTAGTAGTAGTAGTATATTATTTTCTATATATAATAAGCAGTGGATGAAGTTACATTTGAATTGTTAGTTAAATCGTTAACTTTACTGTCATGTTGTACTTTATATTGTACTTAACTGTAGTATTTTACTTCATATTATACTTTACTGTAGTATTTTACTTCATACTGTAGTAGTAGTATGAGTGCAGTGGAGTAGCAGTGGTGACACATTATCAGAAACCAACAGTACAACAAAAACCTTTAACAAACACATCACCGCCATCTAGTGGTCACTGTTATAACATGCACATAGTCACACAGTATATGGTGCAATGAGGTCGTGATAAATTTGTTTCTTTAAGAAAATGTGAAGTATACATCAATAAAAGTATAAATAAACTGTATAAGCTATATAAATATATGTTAATGAATAAGTTAATTCATTCATTCATATATGAAATAATAAATCAATACACAATACACAATTTCATTTACACTAAGATTTATTTATTTATGTATGCATTTTATTATAAATTCTATATTTATTAAGCATTATATTTGTTTATTCATACATTTATTCAAGCATGTAATTGTATGTGTTTTTTATGTTTAGTTTGGCTCTTACCATCCCCATACTGGAGGCACTAGAGGGTTTTCTCTCCTAGACCCGCCTTTCTCTGACTGTGATTGGTTGGTAATCCTTGTCTGTGTTTCAAATTACACTCACAATCTTACCACAATCCAATCATAGTCAGCCCGCAAAACACACCCGCGAAATATGAAGCACCCTCTGGAAAACCCCTTCGTGTGTATCAGAGCCGGCACGGACAGATGCGGACAGATGCTCCAGCTCTACACCTCAGTGCTTTACCTTCTGCTTCAGATCCTGCTGTAAAGTAATTGAAGAAAACTCCTTTTTAAACACCAGCTTTGTCTCTGGAGTCTGTGTCAGGAAGAGGAATAACCGGGTAAGTCTGCATATTTTACTTTAGTTTGTGATTTATTGGCCAATATGACCAAAATCTTACCGTGATATGGCACGGTTAAATAGTTGGTCTGTACACCTCATTAGCATAGCATATAGCATTAGCATATATGACACCATTAGATTATTAACAGTGAAGTGTCAGTGTGTAACATTGTAGATGCAGTAAGACCATAAATCATTAGTTTGGACCCTTCCACTTTTACCATGTGTGTAATCAGTTCATCCAGTAGCGGTCCCTGACACGAGCTCTTCAAAAAAAAAATCCTTTGCACCGTGAAGTGGTTTTCTATTATTTGCACGTCTAGTCAATCTGTCACTGTTTGCCGGCAAATTGGCTCACCCTCCTGTGCTGAGATGGTGTTTCGCTCACAGAAGCTGTGAGAGAGGGGAAGGGGGGCGGGGCAGTTCACCTCTGCGTCTCCCTACCATAGACCTATGCCATAGACATAGACACCGCATTGACTGTGGAGAGGCGTGCCCAAAGCGCCGCCATCTTGGTACAGGGCTAGCAGAGGCAGTAGTGCATATATCTATGGAGGTAAGAGCTCCACAACGTGAAAGTAGAAATATTCACTGAAATCAGAGCTGCCAACTTCTCAAAAAACCTTGGAGTGAGATTTTGTCAGGGGTGACCAAAATTTTGTCCCGCAAGCAGCCACACACATTGGTGGCTCAAATATCAGTGAATTGGAATTAATTTGCCGTTGTACCCATGTTGTGCCCTGCATTCTGGTGGTCTGTAGGGCCCAAAGCCATTGATAGGACAGCATACTGAAGATGGACAACATTGGTTACATTCTGAAGCAAAGACATAGCTGGAGGTCCACCCCCAGGAAATGTTGGATAAAGTAGATATGATTTCCTGCATTCAAGTGGATTTTTGGGTGGTATAATAAAGATGTGCAATACCTGAACTAACTCTGATTCATGTTCATCTGATCATGACTTGTAGGGCCTTCTAGACTTGAAATGTTTTAACAATCATCTTGTAATGAATCACTTTAGTTCTACTTTCTAAATATATAATTATCATATGCAGTATGCAGCAGTGTAAGAGGTTTCTCCAAAGATATTTTATAGATGGATCATTTTGGTATTTATGGAAATAACAACCATAAATACAAAAGTTAGAGACCTGAAGTTAACCTGCTGCTCTCCTCATCTCATACTTCAGACTGAGATCTCCTCAGCAGGTAGAAACTGCTGACATGACATTATAAAAAAGAAGACATGACGTGCAAATGAGCGATAGAAAGCCGATCATCTTTTGTTTTGCGTGAGAAAATGGATGTATGGCGTGAGTGCGTGTGAAAACAGGCAAAATTGTGTGTCACACGCCGAAAGCGTGAGAGTTGGCAGCTCTGTGAAATCTCAAGCGATTTCCAAACAGTTTAATTAGTTAAAAACGTGTCTGTCTGTCTATCTGTCTGTCTTTCTATCTGTCTGACATTTGTAACAAACAACCCACGTGAATATATTATATAGCTTTATTTGTCACTATAACAAGTACAAGTACAGAGAAATTACAGCAATCACCCGTCCGTACATATACAACATACAATACATAACAAGACAGAACCGGATGACTGAGCGCAATAAAGAGGGGGAGAAAAGGAGAAAGAAAAAACGAGGAGAGAAGGGGGATAAAAAAAAGCAGCTCCCAGACTGTGCTCTCGAGAGTAGTGTGGGAACGGGGGAAAAAACCAGCAACATGAGCACTGTTGAGGAGGTTATCAGTTTGTCCTCGCGTATTCTTTTAATGAAATATAAGGAGAAGCATTTTAGTTCAAAACAATCAGTTTTATTTTTAACACCAGTAGAATGTGCAATATTACAGAGCTCTGGGTCTGACTTATAGTATCCCTGACAAGCAACAGAGTGTTCATCAGTTCACGAAGTCTGACTCACTATCTCTTCCCTGACCCAGTGTTTTACAGCGTACACAGCAATAGGTGTAACGCAAGGCGGCGTCCTCTTCTGATTGGCTCAAGACGTGTCATTCCTTCTCCTCGTGATATCTGACTCCATCCGTTGTTGTGACGCCTTAGAGCCCAACCTGAAACACAACTGTTAAGAGACAAACATCCTACTTTCTCATACTTGCTGAGAACACATTCAAGGTCATCTTTTCACTCTCCGTACTTTTCCACTTCAAGCTACATTGTGTTCTTTGGTACAGTGATGTGACTCTGGCTAAGACAATGCAAGCATTCACTTCTTATCACTTATAAAAACCCTTATTAATTAGTGCAACATAGTTCCCTTTAATCATCACAGTCATTTCCCGTATACTCAGCAGATTAAACAATGCAACAGTTCAAGGCTACATGAGAATAATATAACAACTTCAATATATTGACATTCTTACTATAATGCTCAAATGCAGGCAGAGGTGTGTGTGTGTGTGTGTGTGTGTGTGTGTGTGTGTGTGTGTGTGTGTGTGTGTGTGTGTGTGTGTGTGTGTGTGTTAGCACAGTGTATGTGTGTAAAGGGCTGTAGTGTAGTGCATGTTGCTACGGCCTTGTGCTCTGTGTGTGTCTGTCTGCTTACATCTCCTGTCACACTTGATACTGACCATTAAGATGAACTTAATACTGCAAAAGTAAAAGTTGTTTAGTTAGTGTTTAGTGCAATTATCAAAACCAGAATATGATCAGGGTGACTTTTGAACACTGGAAATAAATCATGTATTCATCCAGGCAGCAGTCCAGTGGCACTCAAAGTTTACACATAATTTTAGTAATAAAAACAATAAAACAATAAAACAACAACTTCAAGTCCCCCTTTTGATCTCATTTTACTGAGATCAATATATATACAAATATACACATATACATACACACATATTATCCTTTCCTTTTTCCTTTTTTTCCTTTCTTTCTTTCCTTCTATTTCTTTCTTCTTCTTTTTTTTACTTTCCTCTTTCAGGCAGACACCCGGGTTCATTTTGTACTCATGCAGTGTAAATGCGACAAAATAACTAGTTTTGACTTGTACTGCTGTGACCTGAGAGACATAAAGATCTGAGAAACTAACATAAGATGAGGCTGGAAAATGTTGACTAGTTATTTAATCTTTACTGATTAAATAAGGGAAACGTTCAAACAAATTGTGATCTCACTGTGTTTACTATGACATCATCACCATTATTATTATTATTACTATTATATAGTATTATAATTGTAAATAATTATATCACTTTATAATATTGCAACTTTTTTCTTAAAATATAACATTGGCCTAAATACTTCATGTAAAACAGGGATTCCACAAATCTGATTCCAATGTACATTTTCTATCAGTTGCTCAAGTCTACAAAAGAGGTATGTCGATTCTTGTAACATTGAACATGAATTAAATTTGTATTGTTAATAACCATCTTGACATTTGCTGGGTGTAAACACGTGTTGACAATTTATTTTTTGTCACTTTATTACACATATGAGAGAACTTCTTAAAGACATTTATTGTTCCTCATCTGCAGACTCCCAACATCTGAGCTGATACGAAGTGCTGCTTTCACCCACAGGAACCTGTTTGTGCTCCACACAGGCGGGGAGTTCCTGTCCTCTGAAAAGAAGCCAACCAGGAAGTAACTTAGAGCTGCATTCTATCAAAAGGCCACCAGGGGGCGACCGTCTCTATACAAGTCAATGGAGAATTCACCAACTTCTCACTTGATTTCTAACCTCAGTAAACGTTTTCAAAATGTGTTTATGGTCTCAATCGCTAGTTTAAAGCCTTCTTCAATGCAGTATGATGTTCATTTGGGACATTTTGGCCTCCCTGATTTTATATGTGACGATAAAGCAGGGTATGCATTAGGGCGTGGCTACGTCCTGATTGACAGGTTGATTGACCAATGTCCTCGAGATCCAGCCCTCGTAACCATAGCAACCTCCCCGCTCCGCCCATGGCCCCGCCTCATGCCCATATAAGTAGAATCCGTGTTTTTATTTTTTCCAGCATGCACCTGAAATTTTCAAGATGGTGCTGCCTAGATTAGAAACTATTGGCTTCCGAGCAGCAGTCCACAAACCAATGGGTGACGTCACGGATGTTACGTCCATTTCTTTTATACAGTCTATGGCTCCACATACCAAGGTCGTTACCAAGGTTACCGTACAAAGGTGTGTTAGCTCTCCACAAACAGGATACCTGGGGACATTTAACTATGTAATTAAACCTGTTTATTTTTATATTTGTCATGGGTTGAAGTCACAGGTAAAGTGATGCCTTTATGCTGTTAACTTGTCTTTTTATATTTATAAGTTTTTTTTTTACTGTATGTGATAACTTGCGTTTATAGCATTGACACTCTTCTAATATTCTAGTCTTACTGTAGAAATTGTTCATTGTATTTTATTTACTGTTAACTTGTTTGTGAAAGCTTAAATGTCATAGTCATAATTCAGTCTTTAAACTATTCTTGAAGTAGTTTTGTTAATTCTATGACATTTTTTTATCAATATTTTAGTTATATATTCTGTTTCACAATTTTTGTGATTTTTTTAAAGTACTTAATAAATTGAGTTGTATACATAGATGTATATAGATGTAAAGAGCTGTGATTAACAACATCTTAAAACTTTATTGTGTGGTAAACACGTGTTTCATGGTTTGTAAAAGGGAAATAAAAATCCAGCAGAAATACTTTCTTACACCTTTAAGTTCACAACAGAAGAAAACAGGATAAATACAGAAATAGGATAAGATGGGTTATTCTACTTCAAATAGACTAATATGGCTGAGGAAAAAGGTGTTTACACCTGTTCTAAAAGGCAAAAATCCTGCTGTCCTGTAGTGTTTCCATCCACCTACTTTCATTTACAATTTGTGCATAAAACGTTTATATACACACAAATTCACAATGTTTGCGTTGAGGCTTCAACCCACCACCTGACTTTTAATGAGACTGACACATTTATTTATTTCACAACTGCAAGTTGCATTATGGAAAAATAAAAGTATAAATAAACAAAATTTGTAAATACATGAATGTGTAAATAAATAATATATGAATGAAAAATAAATAAATGTGTAAATAAGTAAATAAATACAGAATAATTAAATACACAAATAGTTTTAACATTCATACATTTAATGTCTTAACTTAATTTGTGGTTGGTTTACTTGTTTACGTATTTATTCATTTATGTTGAAGTATTTAATCATTATTTATGTATTTGTATATTTAGGTTTCCTCCTCAACACGCTCCATAAAATATCAGCAAAGTGGGATGAACTGTTTTTTTTCACTGCATTGAGAAGGACCTACCTGTCGAGTCAGGGATAAAGATGTCTACGTCCATGTCCGCGATGTTGTCTGCAGCTAGGTAGTGTTGCCTTGCCTGTGATTGGCTGGTACTCATTGCGTGATTCATAGATGATGCCCACAGTCCAATCATCTAATCCCACATACTCCCAAAAGCAATCCACACAGTGTGTGACTCATCTCTGGAGACACTTTGTCGTGTGTCAGAGACCCGGTAGTGTTAGGGGCAGTGTTGTGCATGAATGCGTTCATTGAACGAAAGTTCATGAACTCGTTCATAATTTTGGTGAACGTGAACGAACGAACGGTATTTCTGCCTGATGAACGATACTATGAACGCGTTCATTCTGGTGTCTGTGAACGTCACGTTCACTCTTTTTTAATTTCGTTCAATAAGGTTCAGGCAAAAAACACACCGCACTAAAGTGTTGCCCAACCGTTGCGTGTGCTTCTTTGTCTGTGCCAGATTCTAACAAGTGCGAGAGCGCCACAGTTGAGTAGAGCTCAACTTGAGTGGATCTGGCAACCAAAGGCAACGGCAGCCAGTGTCGCACTGCCGTCATCAAAACAAAACAAAAAACAGCATGGAGGCGACAGCAGCATGTGGACATAAGGAGGTATCATATAATTATCTTAGCGATTTTTGTGAGAAAATCGACAAGGAAGGGAACAATCTAACGTTTATGTGCAAACTCTGCCCACCGGCTTTGAAAAATAAAATCCGAACTTCAGTTACATCGTTTGCTAATCTAAAACGGCACATAGAACTGGATGAAATCTGACACATAGTTTCAGTGTTAAACTAATGAAATAATTGCTGGCTGTGGCAACAATTTTAAAACAGTAGGCTATAGTTCGCAACGTATTGAAAAAAAGAACTGAACTAGTTCATTTTTTGGAGCTGTGAACTTAGTTCATAATTTGGAATTATGAACTATGAACTGAACTAGTTCATTTTAAAATGTGTGAACTATGAACTGAACTAGTTCATGTAGAACGTGAACTTTCCCAACACTGGTTAGGGGAGCGTTCACTCTTCATATTAGATCGTGGTTCACTGAGTTGGAGTTTGTGCCTGAAGGAGGAATCTGTGTATTTCCCAGTAGTTTCTCCCAGAGTTGCTGGTCTTGGCAAAGCTTGGGTTAACCCTGCTAACCTGACTGACAACTGATTGTCTGATCGACTGTGACTGTGTGTAGTGTGAGTATCTGTTGTATATGTTTTATATGTTCTATTACTTATTACATATGTCATCTATACAGACACTGCCATTTTGATTTCCTGGTTTGGTTGTGAAACTGGATTTAACTGGACTGTTTTGGGGAAAACAAAACAGATTCTTTACAAGTGGTTTGAAGTCTGAGACTGTGTGGCCAATCTTTCACATGCAGACACTCAACAATGCTACAAGCAATTTCTTTTTGATGTTTGATTTAGTACATCTAATGAAAACTGAACGTTTGTATTGATGCTTTGATGTGTTTTAAACACACACTGAAGGCTCAGCCCTACCCAGAGAGCAGAGGAAAGTAACGCAGTCACCTGAGGACATGCTATGCCAGGTGTATAGAGAAAAGAGGAGATTAATTTGACCATAAATGCCAGCTTGATACAGCAAAGACTGTCTTTATTTATAATAATAATAATGATAATAACTTTATTTTGTATAGCGCCTTTCATGAAACCCAAGGTCGCTTCACAATAACAACAACACAGACAAAAACACACATTTAGCTGTCAAAAGCCTGCAGGAACAAATGCCTTTTCAACATTGATAATAGAGTCCAGAGTTGGTGCTTGCCGAATGTCCTGAGGGAGCGAGTTCCAAAGTGTAGGAGCTGCCACACTGAAGGCCCTGCTCCCAAAGGGAGATGTTATTTAACACTTGCACATGTGTGTGTGTGTATTATCCCTTGAGGCACCCTTAAAATTACATCCACTTTTTACCTTAAGGGCCAAAAATGGGCCCTCCCATAAAAGTGCAATAAAAATGTAATTTTTTTTTTTTTTACTTTCACCTCATCAAATCTTTTCAACAACTTCAGACCTAAACATACATATAAAGTTTTTTATAATTTTTTCATATTTTTTACGTTTTTATGTCCTTTTTGTCATAAGAACCCCAGATTTTTTCAATGGCAAAAACACAAAATATGCAATATTTCAAAAAATGAGGTGCAAAGTGGAATATTTGAGATGAGGTTATTACAGCCTTGACTAGGTCAATAATTGATTTTGATGCATTATTATTTTTGGAGCAATGAGTGTTTATTCAAAATACATCCACTTTTTCACCTAAGGGCCCAAAACGGTCCCTCTCAAAAAAGTGTGATAAAAATGTATACCCAATCAGCACTGAGTAAAGACCCACCCTGGGGTTTTTCGGGGCCGAACGGAGTACCCCAAGGCAGGGACTCGGTTAGACCCTGTAAAAGTTCTGGGAGATTGTCCTTCGGGGGAGGTTCCTGCTATGGAGACACGCACCAACGGCCCCTGCCTCGTTAAATGACCCTGAAGTTCCTTCACTGGAAACGGGGCTAGTTTCACATATTGCTCGTTCTCCTCAGAGGACTGCAAGACTTCAGCAAGAGCATCCTCCAGTTTCAGACTTCTCTTCATGGCTGTCTGCTGGAGAAATGACCAGCCAGACAAGGCTGCAAACTTCTTGCAGACTTCAAACATGCACCTGCTTAAACATGCGAGGAGGCTCTCTCTTGATCAAGAAAAGAGCCCATTCGGCCTTTGATGATTTGAATTTCACACACACACACACACACAAAATATTTTCTCAACCACATTCATACCACTCTTTTATATCAATCCCAATACACCAAGACCATTTTTATGGTGTTCAGTTTTTTTATTGCCATGCATTTTGCAAGGTAAGAGAGCCAGGCCTCCATTGAAACTTTACATGATAAAGCTCTGCTGCCCCTGGTGGTTTTGGGGGGGTCATCAGACCTAAAACCTAATTTCCTTTTATTTTGAAGGTAGAGGCTTAGGTTTATTAGGTATTTGTGGGAAAAGCATTATAATATGTCAGGATTACAGTATATCAAAAATATGTGGTTATAATGGGAGTCAATGGGACCAAATCAGTCCCTAGGCTAAAGAGTGGCTGCATTATTTATATCTCCTATTCTATGCACCATGTAATACAGGGGATTGTGGAATTTTAAAATTTATAATAAAAAACAAATCCTGGCCAAGTTTCATACAATTAGCATTTAAACTGACAGATATATTGAGAATCAAAAACATAAAATCAGCAGAATGTACATGTTTGGCCCTAAGGTGCCTCAAGGGTTAAATATGTCATGTCCTTTACAGGGCAAAGCTGTCATATCTAACCGGCCCACATCCAACCCAAACATGGCAGAGAAACACCATGAGGGACCCAAGGTAATTACAGTACAAACCTTAGCTTAATGTGTAAGTTAGATGGAGAGACGTTGTTTGAGTCAAGTCACCAGTCAACCAATCAACTACCATCTTTTATAAATCTAAAAAAAAGTAAAAAGTAAATAAATTAGCTCTTAAAAAGTAAATGTGAATCTGTTGATTTTGCAGACAGTTGCTACATGCAGTGAAGTAAAACTGAGGAAAGAACATGAGGGAGACTATATGGTGAGTGGACACTGTAAGTACAATGAAGATTGCATTTTTATTAACAAGGACATCTAACTTTCATTTTCTCATTCTGATTTTCTGCAGGATGGACATTCACATCAGATCAAAGTGAAATTCAAAGACACTAAAAACTGCATCATTCCCTGTGATCAGCCTCGCACGGTGCTGGAGGCAATAAAATCAAGTAAAATAAATAACAAGCTGAAGTGTACTGATGAAAACATTGTAATTCAGCTTGGTAAGGCAGACGGGGAATATGCTATTGCAACACATTTTCCTTGTTCTTGCCTAGAGGATGGGGCTTTACTTATCCTATCATGTAAACCAGAAAAGGTTGAAGAGGTCCTAAACAAACCCTCTGGAATAGTACATCCAAGAAACAGATACTCTGTGTTCTACATTGATACAGTGGGAGGAAAAAACGCCAAGTCAAAAAAGCTTTTTAGAAGTACAGCAATGAAACAGTTTAAGTATCTGTGTGTCTATGGAGAGAAAGGGATGACTGTGGAAGAATGTCTGAAAAGAGACGGTCGCTTCATTGATGACATCGGTGACTTTGAGTTGTCTGACAATGAGAATCCAGATGACTATATCGATCATAAGGAAGTGGTTGACAACCTAGATACAAAAAGATTTAAGATATGTCTTCCACTGAACAAGAATGCAAAGGCAAAAGATAAAAAACAGCAGGAAGGGCCATGTGCATCAAATAGTTCACAACACAAGACTGACTCAGTACCAGTCTCAAAAGTCTTAGAAGTAGCAAAGCAGAGAGGAACCAGTCTGAAAACAATTCTGGATAAAAGTGGCAGCAGTGTGAACAGCAATGTGGACACTGTGGAGATTTATGAAAGACTGCGTCAGCAGTTTCCAAATCTGAAAAAATTAATGGAGAGTCGATTCCCAGGTGATTCTTATGAGAAAGCCGTGAATCTGAGGAGGGAAAACTTTGGAAAAATTTATCAGTCCTTTAATGAAGTTTACAGAGTCCAAAAACTGCTGGAACTGAGCAAGTCAGTCTGTAAAGTTGTTGTTGAGAATGGTCGTATGGGAACAGGCTTCGTACTGTTTGATAACTTGATCCTGACTAACGCACATTTATTCAAAGATTGTGTTGATGGAGAAAATCTGCAGGAGGATAAAAATGTGTTTGCTTTGTTTAACTATAATGATCCTGATCCTGACATGAATTACAGCTGTTTTACTGTTAAGAAAACAGCTTATCTTATGTTTACCGTCTAATTATCACTGTATGTTATAAACAGCTGTGCAGTGTTTTGGGATCAGATAATCATTCAAAGAGGAGTCTTGAATCCTCTTCTCACCTGCTGAACAATGAACACACTAGTATCATTGACACATCACTGTCACACAATGTTCCCATGGTTGTATCTTCAGGCTCATTATGTAAATGACCTGACATGTGGGAGGTCCAACTCCAACCAGCCAGTTTTACAAACAGCTAAACCTTTGAGCTCTTTGTCTCCGCAACACTCCGCAAGATCCTGCAGAACCATCGATTAAAGCCAAGGTGAGACACCCGGGTTCATTTATACAGTATGGTTTTATTATTATGTTGTTTTCTATAATCAATAAATCAGGGACTTCTGTAAGTGAGACAAAATAACTAGTTTTGACTTTTACTGATGTGACCTGAGAGACGAGCTTAGGATTTGACTGGACAGCTTTTTTTATAAAGTGCATTTCATACACAGGGGCATCGCAATGTACTTAACATAAAAATATCAGGGGATGATTAAACAGTAAAAATTGGAAACATTAAAACATACAATTAAAAAAAAGAAAATCCAATTATAATTTTAAAAAAAACAAAGTGTAGAAAAATAGAAAGAGAGAAAGAAAACAAAAAACTAAGACTAAAATAGAGCATAAAATAATGATTCGCTTTAAAATTATGAAAAGAACATACAGAGTGCAAATGAAAGATTAAAATTTAAAGTGCTTTGAAAGAGCTCAATCATAATAAGCACAAGCGAAAAGAAACATTTTTAACCAAAATTTTAAAATATTCACATTTGGGGCTGATTTCAGTTGTGTTGGTATCTTGTTCCAGTTTGTAGACCAGTAACAGAACTATAACATCTATTCTGTAGCTGACTGGGAGCCAGTGTGGAGATACTTTAATGATTAAATAAGGAAAACGTTGTTCAAACAAGTTGTCATCTCAGTGTTTATTATGACATCATCATTATTATTAAAATCTTATAAAATAAGATTTTTACTTAATTAACACTGGCCTTAATACTTCATTGTAAAACAGGGATTCCACAAATCTGAGATAAAGGATTTACATCTTCTATCAGTTGCTCAAGTCTATAAAAAGGTATGTGAATTCATGTAACAATTAATATGATTTATATTTTTACTGTAAATAACCATCTTGTTTTTTGTCAGTTTATCACACATATGAGAGAATTTCTTACAGGTATCTTTATTGTTCCTCATCTGTAGACTGCCAACATCTGAGCTGGTGCCAAGTTCTGCTTTCGTGCTCCGCATACGAAGGTTGTTGCCAAGGTTACCATACTAAGGTGTGTTTGCTCTCCCTAAACAGAGAATCTTGGGAAATGTTATTATGTTTATCTTTAACATTTCATGTCATGGGATGGAGTAACAGGCAGCCTTCATAGGGCAACTACAAAACGGGGTAGAATGGGGAAAAATCCACAGCTCTTACTCTACGCAAAAATGCATTCTTAAAGCTCTGCTGGTAAAGTTTCAGCAGTTTGAGCTGTGGCAACAAATCTACATGTGATTAGCATGTTGAGGATGTATATCTTCACTACTGATCAGCAAGAAAACAACACGGGAACACAAAATTACTTTACTAAAAAAAAGAACTGTAACCTCGAAGGAAACTTCTATTGATCAGTGTAACTCGAACAGCTGCCATAAATTAACTTAAGCTGAACTTCAGAAACCTTTATAAACAGATCGAAGAGTCTGGGTTTGTCCTGTTTATACAGTGTAGTTGTGTTGAAAATGATGTATGGAGGGGAAGAAGGATTACAGTGACCCATAATGGTCTAACTGTACAGACACATATCAGTTTTATATTAAGACTTGAAAAGACCCAAACCTGTCCTTGAAACAGACTAAATCCTTTACAGGAGAGAAGAGTGTCACCTGTGAATCTCAACACCATGGCAGATGGAAGCAGCACACCTGCGGTAAGTTAGATCAGAGATATAACTTCTATTAATATTGAAAATGTCTCCACCGGATGGCTGCTAGAAGTTTAATCCTTGGTAACTTTGGTATACTGAATGCACAGAACTGGCTTCATTTTTATCACATCAACAAGGGCATCTAACTTTAATTTTTTCTCATTCTGATTTTCTACAGGACCGACATTCACATCACTTCAATGTTAGATTCAAAGACAATGTCACTGAAGAGTACACTATTTACTGTGATCAGCCTTGCACAGTGCTTGAGGCAATAAAATCAAGTAAAAGATATAACAAGCTGAAGTGTACTGATGAAAACATTGTAATTCAGCTCCGTAAGACAGACAGGGAATGTGTTGTTGCAACACATTTTCCTTGTTCTTGCGTAGGGGATGGGGCTTTACTTATCATATCATGTAAACCACAAAAGGTTGAAGAGGTCCTAAACAAACCCTCTGAAATAGTACATCCAAGAAACAGATACTCTGTGTTCTACATTGAAAGCCAGGGAGGAAAAAACTCTAGAACAAAAGAGATCTTAAGAAATAACACAATGAAACAGTTTACGTATCTGTGTGTCTACGGAGAGAAAGGGATGACTGTGGAAGAATGTCTGAAAAGAGACGGTCGCTTCATTGATAACCTCGGTGACTTTGAGCTGTCTGACAGTAAGAATCATGACCGCTTCACTGAGCATACGCAAAAGGTTGACAACCTACATGAAAAAGAATTTAAGATATGTCTTCCACGGAACAAGAATACTAATTTGAGTGACTCAAAAGTCTTAGAAGTAGCAAAGCGGAGAGGAACCAGTGTGAAAACATCACTGGATAAAAGTGGCAGCAGTGAGACCACTGAGATTTATAAAATACTGCGTCAGCAGTTTCCAAAACTGAAAGAAATCATGGAGAGTCGATTCCCAGGTGATTCTTATGAGAAAGCCGTGAATCTGAGGAAGGAAAACTTTGGAAAGATCCAGAAGTCCTTTAGTGAAGTTCACAGAGTCCGAAAACTGCTGGAACTGAGCAAGTCAGTCTGTAAAGTTGTTGTTGAGAATGGTCGTACAGGCACAGGCTTCGTACTGTTTGATAACTTTATCCTGACTAACGCACATTTATTTATGGATGAAGAAGGTAGAGTAACTCTGGAGGATATAGATACGTTTACTTTGTTTAACTATGATGATCCTGATGAGCGTGACATTAATTGCAGCTGCTTTAAAGTTAAGAATACACTCACTGAATTCATTGATGGTGAACTAGATTATGCTGTCCTTGAGCTCAACCCTGAGGGCCCGGAGGTGCCACCAGGGCTCCTGAAGAAATTTGGTCCAGTGCCTCGGAATGGTGAAGCCTGTATTATTGGCCACCCAGCAGGAAAAGTCAAACAAATGGATCCCACATGCATCATTGAGAAAGAGAACAGAGAAAAGGCTGTTGATGATCATTTAGAGCTGTACAGTGACTTCCCATTAGTTATACACTCAATCAGGCAAGTGATCACAAATCAAGGCATTAAAAACATCTTGATGGGTGGAAATAAAGCAGAGAGAGTAGTGACTTACAAAACGTTCATGTATCACGGCTCTTCTGGCTCCCCAGTGTTTGATGAGCATTGCAGAGTGTTTGGTTTGCACACAGCAGGATATACCTATGGGTTTAAAGACCACAAAGAGAGTGTAATAGAGTACGCCCAACCCCTGCGTACTATATTTAAAAGCTTAATGATCAAGATTGAGAAAAGTGGAAATAAGAAACTGTTGACGAGAGTTAAGGAGGAAGCAAAGGGAAACCCACACCTGGAAGAGGTTCTAAAAGTTGAGCCAGAAGATAATGTGTTAGTGAAATCAGAGTAGGTATTCAGGGGCTCCTGAAGCATCTAAACCCATCTGACTGCACAGGATGAATTTTTGTACAGAATCACATCAGACTTGGGGTGCGCAGGTGGTCGAATGGTTAAGAGATATCACACTCCTCTCTCTCTCCCATGATTTCCTAAAAAATAATCACATCAGACTTTATTTGTTCAGTTTCTTTAATTATAACTCTCTGCTGTTAACTTGTAATATTTTATTTCCAGTGTAGTTTTTCACTGTATGATTTGTGTTTGTTTAGCATTAATACTCTACTACAGGGATTGACAATTAAGTTCTACTATGTTTGTTTTTGGGTTGTGTCTGAGGGCAAATGGTTGAAGCTGGTTGGTACTGACAGAAATCTATTCTGGTCGAATGGACAAATAATGTTAATTACATGTGTATGAAAGGTTACAAGCTCATATTTATTAGGATTTAATTTACATGTGTGGTTACATCGTCATCTATAATGGATAATTTTTTAGTAGATTTGATATTATCTATATATGGGAAAATTTAGTGGACCAAAACTTTTTGCTGGAGGGCTGGATTTGCCTACCACTGCATTGTTTTATTCTAATATTCTCATATTTTAGTCTTACTGTAGAAACTGTTCATTCTACTGTAATTATTTACTGTTAACTTGTTTGTGAAGGCTTCAATGTCATAGTCATAGTTCAATATTGTTACTGTTCTTGGAGTAGTTACGTTTTTTTTCTGTTCAAATTTCATTTTTTAATCAATATTTTAGTCTGTGATTGCTCAGATTCAATGAATAAATGATGACGTACATTGAAGCTTAAACACCACTGACGAGCTGAAAACATCAAATCTGTGCAGAGCGATGACGAAACTGTAACCATTTTTTTTATTTTGTCTGTAATATTTTTTATCTCTGACATTGTTGAATAAAAAAAACATTTAACAATGACTGCTGGTTTATGTCCAATACTCTGCAATATTACATCTACAATACTAATATTCATATAATATAGATTTATATTTATTTCACTTTAATCTGTTCAATAAGAATATCACCTCTGGTGTATTACCACTCAATACCAATATTACTCTTAATGTAATTAATAATGCATATTTCCCCATTGTGGGACTAATAGAGGAATATCTTAACTTATTTATTATTATTATTATTATTGTTGTTGTTATTATTAAAATAAGCAGTGGATGAAGTTATTAATAGATAGATATTATATCAGTACTTCAGTGTTTACTATAGTCAGATATCCAACCAATCCTGAGTTTTCTCTGTAAATAATAACATTATTAATAAGTAGACAGGTAGTCTAAATAAACTTGTCGCAGCTGGTTCTAGTCGCCTAAATTCGGCGTATTCGGAGTTTTTAATAAGAGTAAAATCTCAGCTGTAAATCGGTGATGTTTAAAAAGCCGCCTCTGCGCTTGTTAGTACGGAGGAGATTTTGGGTAATAAAAGTTTAAATTATGTCAGAAAACGCGTTTTTTAGTTTATGTGACTGATGCCGAATTGAAACGTGAAACGAGTTAATTTGTAAATAGTCTGAAGTGTTGCTGTAAGACGTAAATATCTGCGATGAAAGGGAAGTGAAGATAGATTTAGGAAGATTTATGAACGGAGTTTCGCTTCATGCGTCTGCTGCCAAGGCAACAGCAGCAACCTCGCAACCATGGGTACAATTTAGAGGTATTTGTACTTTACTGTAGTATTTTACTTCATACTGTAGTAGTAAGAGTGGAGTGGCAGTGGTGACATTAGTGGTGTAATTTAGACACATTATCAGAAACCAACAGTACAACAGAAACCTTTAACAAACACATCACCGCCATCTAGTGGTCACGGTTATAACATGCACATAGTCACAGATGCAGTGTGGTCGTGATACATTTCTCTCTTTAATAAAATGTCTGAAATATGAAGATGTAAAAATCACATCTGGTATCTGTTATTAATATGTTAACCCTAACCCTATTAGCTTTTACTGGACAGAACAGCAACACATATAGATTTAGTACTTTTGACATGAGCCAAGAAATGTATCTGGAAACTGGAAAACCACTGATTTCAACCGCAATATTTGTCTTTTTCTTGCATTCTTGTCTATGATCTATTAATTTTCAGCTAATTAGTTTCATTTCTTTTGTGTGTTCCTCAGTTTCCTCAAAGTTTTAAACTGGTAGGAATGGTAGGCTATTTTTCCAGTTGTTTCCTGGATTATAAGCACCCGACCTTGCATAACTCATCATTTTGAAAAGTGAATTGAGTTCATTCGTAAATAGTCTGAAGTGTTGCTGTAAGACGTAAATATCTGCGATGAAAGGGAAGTAAAGATAGATTTAGGTAGATTTATGAATGAGTTTCGCTTCATGCGTCTGCTGCCAAGGCAACAGCAGCAACCCCGCAACTTAACAACCTGCAGGCAGTGATGGAAACTAAGTACATTTACTAAAGTACTGCATGAAAATACAACTCTGAGGTACTTTACTGCAGTATTTCCACGTGCTGCGCCACTGCATATCAGAGGGAAATACTATACTGTAGTATTATCTTGTCACCTGTAGCACCCATTCTGTTATGTAATCATTTGTATGAAGCTAAAAATGGTCATCGTATTGCTGCAGTTTGTCACTGTTATGTTTCTTTTTTTTTAAGTTACTGCTGCTGATCATCCATGATATGTTTAATATTTTAGAACAGGCAATTAAACATTCATAATAAACATTTATAAAACCTTATCAGTATGTGAGGAAATCATTCCATATTCTAACTCTATAAGTGACTCTCGTGGTTTGGATTCCTTGGTCTGAAGACGCTTTGAGGCCGACATCAGCAAAGAGTGAAAAGGTGCAGTGTTTGAGTTCCTTTGTTTTATATCTGGTAACCTGGGGTGTTGAGAATGGCGTCAACCTGGTGTCACAGAAATATGTAACCTTGTAACATTGCATTGTGTGTTGATGGCACATAATGTGTTAAGATTACGTGCCATCACCACCATCACAGAAAATGGGCTGTGCACCAAATTACACAGAACGAAACAAAAACAGACGCTCTGAACCAGAATGCAGAGAATCCAGTATTTCAACTTAGTGTGTTTCCTTAAACTCTGATAACACATCATAGTAATCTTATCATTTAGTAAAGTACATACATTATATATTGGTAAATTATATATTTAATTTAAAAAAAAATGTTAAAAGAATGATTCAAAATCAGATAATAAAGCTTTAAAATCTCCAAGTGGAATGTAAGACTCAAGTTTGAAGCCAGATTGCAGCTCATTTCTATAAAAAGCTGCAGCGTACCTGAAACCATTTCTGCCAACGTTAGTGCTAACAAGAGGGATGTGCACAGTTCAGTAGTAGTAAGATTGACTGCATTACAGTCCTTTAGTTGGAAGAAGCCTGACAACAACTATTTTAATTTTAATTTTTGAGTTAAACGTTGAATATGAATCTTGAATGATCGTCGACTGTCGAGCCAAATTCCTAAACATTTGTCTCAGCAAGACTAACATGGGTGCCATTTAAAGTTTTAATGTCAGGACAGTTGGAGTCACTGGTGGAGATAGAGAAAATTGTTGGTCTTTTCTGCATTTTAAACTAGTTTGTGATTATTTCTTATCATTCCTTAGTGCTGCTTTGTCCATTAAGGCCAATCAAATACATACTAGTGCATATTCCTGGTAGATTACACTGGAACATCAACAGTAGAGTAGACAGTGACAGTGTTTGTCACTGATAATTTAAGCTGTAAACACCCTGTCTCTTAGCAATTATATATTGTTATATTATTTTTATTTTTTAGATCACAAATCAGAATTGTTGCTGGGTTTTTTTTTCTATCAATCCACCAATTAGCTTATCTTATGATTACCATCTAATTATCACTGTATGTTATAAACAGCTGTGCAGTGTTTTGGTATCAGATTTAAGTCTTCAAATAGGAGTCTTGGATTGTATTTCATCTTCTCACCTGCTGAACAAGGCACTAGTGTCATTGTCCCGTCCCCATGGTTGTACCAGCTGTTGTTGCCGTTAGAAACTGATAGAAATGTTTAAGATAACACAAATGACTTGTAACGTTGGATGAACCACTCAGATGAAACTGGTTAGGTTTATAAACTGCTAAATCTGCCCAAAACATTTGCCACATCACAATACAACATCATCCTGCATGGGGCAGTCAAACATGGTGATGACACTGTTTACCTTATGGCGCTTTTCCACTACATAGTTTCAGCACGGTTCGCCTCGACTCTGTTTTTGTTGCGTTCCCACTAGGGTTAGTACCTGGTACCTGCTACTTTTTAGTACCTGCTCTGCTGAGGTTCCAAGCGAGCTGAGCCAATACTAAATGTATCATCATGTATTATCACTGGAAGAGTCATGAGCCGTCCCACACAAGAATCAAACCCGGCCATTTTAAATACCAGCAACAGTGTTACAGCCATACGGCTCAATTTTGTTGCATTGTGTGTGTCTATTTAGAACACCTCCCTGGTGAGGTGTTCAGGGCACATCCCACTGGTCTGAAGATGCTTCAAGGCCAACATCAACAAAGAGTGAAAAGGTGCTGTGATAGAGTTCCTTTGTTTCATATCTGGCAACCTGGGGTGTTGAGAAGGGTGTCAACCTGGTGTCACAGAAATATGTGAAATGACCACAAAATGACCTTTTAATACTGCATTATGTGTTGGTAGCACGTAATGTGTTAAGATTACGTGCCATCACCACCACCACAGAAAATGGGCTGTGCACCAAATTACACAGAACAAAACAAAAACAGACGCTCTGAACCAGAATGCAGAGAATCCAGTATTTCAACTTAGTGTGTTTCCTTAAACTCTGATAACACATCATAGTAATCTTATCATTTAGTAAAGTAAATACATTATATATTGGTAAATTATATATTTCATTTTTAAAAAATGTTAAAAGAATGATTAAAAATGAGATAATAAAGCTTTAAAATCTCCAAGTGGAATGTAAGACTCAAGTTTGAAGCCAGATTGCAGCTCAGTTCTATAAAAAGGTGCATCGTACCTGAAACCAGTTCTGCCAACATTAGTGCCAACAAGAGGGATGTCTAAGGTTCAGTAGTTACTGGATTTAAATAAGGTAAGATTGACTGCATTATAGGCCTTTAGTTGGAGGAAGACTGACAGCGTTTGATTCTATAGAAGAGACCTAGTTTAATTGTTATTTTTTAGTCAAACGTAGGATAGTTGGAGTCACTGGTGGAGATAAAGCTTATTTCATGATTACAATCTAATTATCACTGTATGTTATAAACAGCTGTGCAGTATTTTGGTATGAGATCAGTCTTCAGATAGGAGTCAAGGCACAAGTGTGACTGTCAAATTTTTGTCATGTTCCCATGGTTGTTGTTGCCGAAACTGATAGAAATGTTTAAGATAATGCAAATGACTTGTAACGTTAGATAAACCACTCGGATTGAAACTGGTCATGGTTAGAAACTGCTAAATGTACCTAAAACATTTTGCCACATCACAATACAACATCATCCTGCATGGTGCAGTGTTGGGCAGTCAAAAAATGCAGGTGTGTCTTCCTGGCAGATTACTTTGTTAAATGAACATGGTGATGACACTGTTTACCTTACAAAAAAAACTGCTGAACAATTAACACACTAGTGTTATTGTCACATCATTGTCACGCAATGTTCTGATGGTTGTACCTGTTGGCTCATTATGTAAATGACCTGACATGTGGGAGGTCCAACTCCAACCAGTCAGTTTTATAAACAGCTAAACCTCGAGCTTTTTGTCTGAACACCCCGCAAGATCCTGCAGAGCCATCAATTAAAGCCAAGGTGAGACACCCGGGTTCATTTTGTACATATACAGTATGGTTTTTATTTTACATTATTATGTTGTTTTTTATAATCAATACATCAGGGAAAAAATAACTAGTTTTGACTTTTACTGCTGTGACCTGAGAGACGAGCATAAGATGAGGCTGGAAGATGCTTCAGCTAGGAAAAAGTTACAGTGCATTTCATAGGGGCATCTCAATGTGCTTTACATAAAAATATCAGGGGATGATTAAACAGTAAAAATTGGAAACATTAAAACATACAATTAAAAAAAGAAAACCCAATTATAATAAAAAGAAAACAAAAAACTAAACTAAAATAGAGCATACAATATTAGAGTGCAGCATAAAATAATGATTTGCTTTAAAATTATGAAAAGAACATACAGAGTGCAAATGAAAGATTAAAATTTAAAGTGCTTTGAAATAGTTCAATCATAATAAGCACAAGCGAAAAGAAACATTTTTAACCAAAATTTTAAAATATTCACATTTGGGGCTGATTTCAGTTCTGTTGGTATCTTGTTCCAGTTTGTAGACCAGTAGCAGAACTATAACATCTATTCTGTAGCTGACTGGGAGCCAGTGTGGAGATACTTTAATGATTAAATAAGGAAAACGTTGTTCAAACAAGTTGTCATCTCAATGTTTATTATGACATCATCATTATTATTAAAATCTTATAAAATAAGATTTTTACTTAATTAACATTGGCCTTAATACTTCATTGTAAAACAGGGATTCCACAAATCTGAGATAAAGGATTTACATCTTCTATCAGTTGCTCAAGTCTATAAAAAGGTATGTGAATTCATGTAACACTTAATATGATTTATATTTTTACTGTAAATAACCATCTTGTTTTTTGTCAGTTTATTACACATATGAGAGAACTTCTTACAGGTATCTTTATTGTTCCTCATCTGCAGACTGCCAACATCTGAGCTGGTGCCCAGTTCTGCTTTCACCCAGAGGAACCTGTTTGTGCTCCGCATACGAAGGTTGTTGCCAAGGTTACCATACTAAGGTGTGTTTGCTTTCCCTAAACAGGGAATTAATAATGTTATTATGTTTATCTTTAACATTTCATGTCATGGGATGGAGCCTTCATAGGACAACTACAAAACGGGGTAGAATGGGGAAAAATCCACAGCTCTGCAAAAATGCATTCTTAAAGCTCTGCTGGTAAAGTTTCAACAGTCTGAGTTACCCACATGAAAGTGGTTTTATCATCTTAGCAGTGGCAATAAATCTACATGTGATTACTATGTTGAGGATGTATCCCTTCAAGAAAACAGTGCAAGAACACAAAAAGGAATTATTTTAAGCTTCGAAGGAAACTTCTGTTGATCAGTGTAACTCGAACAGCTGCCATAAATTAACTGAACTTTAGAAACCTTTTATACAGATCAAAGAGTCTGGATTTGTCCTGTTTCATACAGTGTAGTTGTAGTTGTGTTAGTATGAATGTACCCATGTATGAATGATGTACAGCAAATATGGAGGGGAGGAAGGATTACAGTAATCTATACCACATTAACTGTACAGATGCATATGAGTTTTATATTGAGTTGTTGACTTGAAATGTTCCAAACCTGCCCTGTAAACTGAAAATCCTTTAGAGGAGAGAAGTATCACCTGTGAATCTCAACACCATGGCAGAGGGACGCAGCACACCTGTGGTAAGTTAGATCAGAGCTGAGAAACACATCTTAGAGAACCACTTAACACATTGACTTAAGCATGAGCAGCATTTCTATTAATACAATAGGTGACACCATCATTATCTGACACTACAGCCAGTGATGTTATTATATATTTAAATGATATCATGTCTAGTGTCACTCAGTCTGCACTTTCTGAAAATCAAGTATGTACATTAAAAGTGACATTAGCAATGGTCAGAGCCTTTAACAATATTGTGTTGAGATGTTTTATATAAGCTTTGAAAGCTTAAAAATATAAAACTTATTAGCAATACATTTACAGAAATGTTTATTAATACGCACTGACCCTGACAAATAAACTAATAAAATAAAATAAAACAACCATTCAACACCAGAGATACAATCTGTAACAGCCATAATCAATCAATCTTTATTTATAAAGCGCCAAATCACAACAAAGTTATCTCAAGGCACTTTACACATAGAGCAGGTCTAAACCAAACTCTTCAGGTTTAACTTTAAAGAGACCCAACATTCCCACATGAGCAACAGTGGAGAGAAAAAACTCCCTTTTAACAGGAAGAACCCTCAGAACCAGACTCAGAGTGGGAGAACATCTGCCTGGACCGGTTGGAGTAGAGAGGAGAGAGAGGAAGGAGAGGAGAGAGAGGAAGGAGAGGAAAGGAGAGGAAGGAGAGGAGAGAGAGGAAGGAGAGGAGAGAGAGGAAGGAGAGGAAAGGAGAGGAAGGAGAGGAGAGAGAGGAAGGAGAGGAGAGAGAGGAGAGAGAGGAAGGAGAGGAGAGAGAGGAAGGAGAGGAAAGGAGAGGAAGGAGAGGAGAGAGAGGAAGGAGAGGAGAGGAGAGAGGAGAGAGAGAGGAAGGAGAGGAGAGAGAGGAAGGAGAGGAGAGAGAGGAAGAGGAGAGGAGAGGAAGGAGAGGAGAGAGAGGAAGGAGAGGAGAGAGAGGAAGGAGAGGAGAGAGAGGAAGGAGAGGAGAGGAGAGGAGAGGAAGGAGAGGAGAGAGAGGAAGGTTAGGAGAGAGAGGAAGGAGAGGAGAGAGAGGAAGGAGAGGAGAGAGGAAGGAGAGGAGAGAGAGGAAGGAGAGGAGAGAGAGGAGAGAGAGAGAGAGAGGAAGGAGAGGAGAGAGAGGAGGAGAGGAGAGAGGAGAGGAGAGGAAGGAGAGGAGAGAGAGGAGGAGAGGAGAGAGAGGAGGAGAGGAGAGAGAGGAAGGAGAGGAGAGAGAGGAGGAGAGGAGAGAGAGGAGAGGAGAGGAGAGAGAGGAAGGTTAGGAGAGGAGAGAGGAAGAGGAGGAGGGAGAGGAAGGAGAGGAGAGAGAGAGAGGAAGGAGAGGAGAGAGGAAGAGGAGGAGAGAGAGGAAGGAGAGGAGAGAGAGGAAGAGGAGGAGAGAGAGAGAGGAAGGAGAGGAGAGAGGAAGAGGAGGAGAGAGAGGAAGGAGAGGAGAGAGAGAGAGGAAGGAGAGGAGAGAGAGGAAGGAGAGGAGAGAGAGAGAGGAAGGAGAGGAGAGAGAGAGAGGAAGGAGAGGAAGGAGAGGAGAGAGAGAGGAAGGAGAGGAGAGAGAGAGGAAGGAGAGGAAGGAGAGGAGAGAGAGAGGAAGGAGAGGAGAGAGAAGCACATTGAAGGTCCGGGACTGGAATCTGTCATCCGGACGTCTACAGGCCCAGATTACCTGTGAGACCAGAAAGCACAGATAACTCCGGGGAGGAAGTTTAGCTTATTGAATGCATTAATAGAACATGAATGTTAATGGATATAGATGGATGGATAGAGAGATAGAGGGAGGAGGAGAGAGGAGCCCAGTGCATCATGGGAGTCCCCCGGCATATTAAATACTAAAACAGAAGATGAAGTCAACGTCAAATCAAAGTGTTTTTACAACATTACATCTAAATTGTTTCCTCATTTTGCAGGGTCAGTAGACAGCAAGGGCTGACATATTAATAATTTTTATGTTCTAACTCTTATTTCCTGCAGGATAACGAGAACATGGCCGGCAGGATACCACATAATGTAGAAGAAAGGCACAACACGACCAGAATCTGGAGAATGTTGGATGATGCTAGAATAGTTTGGGATCCACAATGTAAACCACAAGGTTTATTTTGTGGACATCTAAACACCCGCAGTATAATTAATAAACGTAGCCAAATGAGGCAATTAATCCAAGAGTCCAACATTGACATTTTAGGCTTGACAGAAACTTGGTTAACCCCTCAAACTGTAGACAGCGAAATAGCGATGCCTGGATACCAGGTTTTTAGAAGAGACAGGCAAGTTCAGAGGGGTGGGGGGGTTTTAGTGTATGTCAGAGACACTTTCACATGTGAACAAATTGAATGGCCAGTGGGAGTTGAGATTGAAGGTGTTGGTGTGAACATCTTAGAGCCAACTGAAATGACCTTCATTTGTATTTACCGAACACCTACAGCAACGCGAGTTTTTTATGACCAATTGACAGCCCTCTTCGACAGCCTTGATTTTAGGAAAAGAATCGTTGTTGTGGGAGATTTCAATGTTGACTGGAGCGTTCAGGAGGGAAGAGGAAGACTTGGAGAGATCGCCAAGAGCTTCAATCTTGTCCAACTAATAAAAGAGCCAACTAGAATAACTGAGACTACACAAACAATACTAGATTTATTGTTCACAAATCGACGTAAAAGAATCACTCAGACCTTCAACTTCCAGCCTGGGATATCAGACCATAATGCAATTTTCTTTGCATGGGAGACAAAACGTGTGGTAGAAAAACTTACAGAGGGGGTGGGAAATCTACAGCTATGAATGAAGAAAAGGTCAAATCAATGAGAAACAAAGTCATTCAGATATGAAAAGGCAAAGCAAATTTCTTGGAGACTGTTGAAATGAGTGGAAAATATTTTGGCAAAATATTAAAAAAACAAAAAGACACAGGTTGCCAATTTCTTGTTCATAAATACATTTTCCCCAGTGAACAAATAATCAATGTAATTTAAAAAACTGAAAAGGGAATTTGCTACTAAAACAAACAAAAACTGACATAACATAATTTAGATAAATTTAAACATTTTTGGGAGCAGTGTGTTCTCCCATGTCAGTCAGCCTTTCGGTCTTCGGTGGCTCTCAGCGATGACCCTGATTGGAGCAGCACACATCCAGTCCATCCAGCACTTCAATCCTGGGTCCTCAATCAACAGGCTGACTCTATAAGTGTTTAGTCAGCCTGCCTTTTGCTGTCTTGTAACATAGTCCTTGTCTGTGTTGTACTTGATGTTCATTGTGCTTCTCGTTGATATAAAGCTTTATTGTAGTGAAACTAGCATTGAGGCAGTCGTGCTGCCTGGAAACTGGGCCAGGGCTAGTTTGGTTCTATACCTGATCGGACACGTGTAGCATCTCCATTGTTAGAGCCACTAGGAGCAGGAGTGCTGTTCTTATATTGAGTTTATGTTTTTTAAGCCTCTACAAAAAACAAGGTCTATGCAGTGAGGTTTTATTTTCATTGTTTTGTTTATCCTAGATTACTCTTAACTCAAGTTTAGCATTCTCTTTTTAATTATATTTGTTATATTTGGTTACATTTTCTTTTGGTAGTTGTCCCATTTGGTTGTGTGTGTGTTTTTTTTAATGATTTGCTATTAATAGATAATTGTATTTAACATGTTTGTTCGGAAACTATCATTTTAATCATTTTATTTTAGTTTCGTTTCCTTTATGTGATTTTTGTTGCTTTATTATTGATATGATTCTAATATTCCAGTCTTACTGTAGAAACTATTCATTGTATTGTAATCATCTGCTGTTAACTTGTTTGTGAAAGAAATTCAATATTGTAACTTTTCTTGATTAGAGTTTGATATATTTTTTGGCAATATTTTAGTTATATATTCTGTTTCACCATTTTTTGGACACATTTTAAGTCCTTCATACATTTAGCTGTATAGATAAGTAAAGAGCTGAGATTAAAAAGATCTTAAAGCTTCATTGTGTGGTGAACAAGAGCTTTATGGTTTGTAAAAGGGAAATAAAACAAATCCAGCAGATGTTTCCAACAACCTGCCTGACAATTAAATGACATCATTATGTATTCATATATGTTTAAATATTAAATCATTATCTATGTATTTGTATATTTAGTTTTGCTCCATAAATGATCAGCATGTATGGGTTGTACTAGTTCATGAAATTTAAACACCACTGATGAAATGAAGACATCAGATCTATGTGGAGCGATGACGAGACTGTAACCTTACACATGAATATATGAAGCAAATAGAAATGTCATTTTTTTATTGTGTCTGTAATATTTTTTATCTCTGAAATTGTTAAATAAAAAAAACATTTGACAATGACTGCTGGTTTATGTCCAATACTCTGCAATATTACTATTTCATGTATACGGACAATACTAATATTCATATAATATAGACATATATTTATTTCACTTTAATCTGTGCAATAATAATATCATCTCTGGTGTATTACCACTCAATATCAATATTACTCTTAATGTAATTAATAATGCATATTTCCCCATTGTGGGACTAATAGAGGAATATCTTAACTTATTTATTATTATCATTATTATTATTATTATTGTTATTAGTAAAATAAGCAGTGGATGAAGTTATTAATAGATAGATATTATATCAGTACTTCAGTGTTTACTATACTCAGATATCCAACCAATCCTGAGTGAGGGCGGAAATGACATACGGACGTTCAAGATGGCGTCGGATTCAAACGGTTCCTGGATGAATGTCGCTGTAAGTGTTTTTAATTGTGAAGTTTTCTCTGTAAATAATAACATTATTAATAAGTAGACAGGTAGTGTAAACAAACTGGTCGCTGCTGGTTCTAGTCGCCTAAATTCGGCGTATTCGAGGTTTTTAATAAGAGTAAAATCTCAGCTGTAAATCGTTGATGTTTAAAAAGCCGCCTCTGCGCTTGTTAGTACGGTGGAGATTTTGGGTAATACAAGTTTAAATTATGTCAGAAAACGCGTTTTTTAGTTTATGTGACTGAAGCCGAATTGAAAAGTGAATCGAGTTCATTCGTAAATAGTCTGAAGTGTTGTTGTAAGATGTAAATATCTGCGATGAAAGGGAAGTGAAGATAGATTTAGGTAGATTAATGGATGGAGTTTCGCTTCATGCGTCTGCTGCCAAGGCAACAGCAGCAACCCAGCAACCATGGGTACAATTTAGAGGTATTTGTACTTTACTGTAGTATTTTACTTCATACTGTAGTAGTAAGAGTGGGGTGGCAGTGGTGACATTAGTGGTGTAATTTAGACACATTATCAGAAACCTTTAACAAACACATCACCGCCATCTAGTGGTCACTGTTATAACATGCACATAGTCACAGATGCAGTGTGGTCGTGATACATTTCTCTCTTTAATAAAATGTCTGAAATATGAAGATGTAAAAATCACATCTGGTATCTGTTATTAATATGTTTACCCTATTAGCTTTTACTGGACAGAACAGCAACACATATAGATTTAGTACTTTTGACATGAGCCAGGAAATATCTGGAAACTGGAAAACTATTGATTTCAACCCCGATATTTGTCTTTTTCTTTCTTTCTTGTCTATGATCTATTAATTTTCAGCTAATTAGTTTCATTTCTTTTGTGTGTTCCTCAGTTTCCTTAAAGTTTTAAACTGATAGGAATGGTATTTTTCCAGTTGTTTCCTGGATTATAAACACCCGACCTTGCATATCTCATCATTTTGAAAAGTGAATTGAGTTCATTCGTAAATAGTCTGAAGTGTTGCTGTAAGACGTAAATATCTGCGATGAAAGGGAAGTAAAGATAGATTTAGGTAGATTTATGAATGAGTTTCGCTTCATGCGTCTGCTGCCAAGGCAACAGCAGCAACCCAGCAACCTAACAACCTGCAGGCAGTGATGGAAACTAAGTACATTTACTAAAGTACTGCATGAAAGTACAACTTTGAGGTACTTTACTGCAGTATTTCCACGTGCTGCGCCACTGCATATCAGAGGGAAATACTATACTGTAGTATTATCTTGTCACCTGTAGCAACCATTCTGTTATGTAATCATTTGTATGAAGCTAAACATGGTCATCGTATTGCTGCAAATGTAAGTTTGTCACTGTTATGTTTCTGAAAGAGTTTTTTTTTTAAGTTACTGCTGCTGATCATCCATGATGTAAAATGTTAGTGGTCTCCATGGTTGATCAGAGTTTAATATTTTAGAACAGGAAATTTAACATTCATAATAAACATTTATAAATACCTTATCAGTATGTGAGAAAATGTTCATATTCTAATTCTTTAAGTGACTCTTGTGGTTTGGATTCCTTGGTCTGAAGACGCTTTGAGGCCGACATCAGCAAAGAGTGAAAAGGTGTGGTGTTTGAGTTCCTTTTTTTATATCTGGCAACCTGGGGTGTTGAGAATGGCGTCAACCTGGTGTCATGGAAACCAGTTCTGCCAACAAGAGGGATGTGCACAGTTCAGTAGTTACTGGATTTAAATAAGATAAGATTGACTGCATTATAGTCCTTTAGTTGGAGGAAGACTGACAACGTTATATTCTAAAGAAGAGGCCTATTTTAATTTTAATTTTTGAGTCTCAGCAATTTGTCTCAGCAAGAGTAACATGGGTGCCATTTAAAGTTTTAATGTCAGGATAGTTGGAGTCACTGGTGGAGATAGAGAAAACTGTTGGTCTCTTCTGCATTTTAAACTAGTTTGTGATCATTTCTTATCATTCCTTAGTGTTGCTTTGTCCATTAAGGCCAATCAAATACATACTAGTGCATATTCCTGGTAGATTACACTGGAACATCAACAGTAGAGTAGACAGTGACAGTGTTTGTCACTGATAATTTAAGCTGTAAACACCCTGTCTCATAGCAATTATATATTGTTATATTATTTTGATTTTTTAGATCACAAATCAGAATTGTTGCTGGGGTTTTTTTCTATCAATCCACCAATTAGCTTATTTTATGATTACCATCTAATTATCACTGTATGTTATAAACAGCTGTGCACTGTTTTGGTATCAGATTTAAGTCTTCAAATAGGAGTCTTGGAATGTATTTCATCTTCTCACCTGCCGAACAAGGCACTAGTGTCATTGTCCCGTTCCCATGGTTGTACCAGTTGTTGTTTCTGTTAGAAACTGATAGAAATGTTTAAGATAACGCAAATGACTTGTAACGTTGGATGAACCACTCAGATGAAACTGGTTAGGTTTATAAACTGCTAAATCTGCCCAATACATTTGCCACATCACAATACAACATCATCCTGCATGGGGCAGTCAAACATGGTGATGACACTGTTTACCTTATGGCGCTTTTCCACTACACAGTTCCAGCACGGCTCGCCTCGACTCTGTTTTTTTTTCGTTCCCACTAGGGATAGTACCTGGTACCTGCTACTTTTTAGTACCTGCTCTGCTGAGGTTCCAAGCAAGCCGAGCCGATACTAAATGTGACATCATCAGACTGCTGGCCACTGATTGGTCAGAAGAGTTGTCGCTGGAAGAGTCATGAGCCGTCCCACACAAGAATCAAACCCGGCATTTTTAAATACCAGCAACAGTGTTACAGCCATAAGGCTCAATTGTGTTGCTTTGTGTGTGACAGAAAGACACATACAGCAGCAAGTACACCATCGCCTCCATGTCTTCCGTTGTTTATGTGTTTGTGTCACGTATAAAACGAAGTCACGGCAGTATTGCGGAGCCATGCTACATCAGGGACTTGTGTAAATGAGACAAAATAACTAGTTTTGACTTTTACTGCGAGTGACGAGCATAAGATTTGACTGGAAGACTGGGAAAAACTTGAATAGACATTTAATCTTTATGTAAAGCAAACCGGCTTTATCTATATAGTGCACTTCATACACAGGGGCATCTCAATGTGCTTTACATAAAAATATCAGGGGATGATTAAACAGTAAAAATTGGACACATTAAAACATACAATTAAAAAAAAAGAAAACCCAATTATAATCAAAAGAAAAAGTACAGAAAAATAGAAAGAGAGAAAGGTCATACCATATCACGTAAATAAAAACAGTCCAAGGTTTCTTTTCAGTACTTTGGCTAAACTGACAAAGAGTCACAATACTACTGATCCATGTATCCCTTTAACTCTCAGTAGTGATGACTTCACGAGTTTCTTTAATGATAAAATTTTAACTATTAGGGACAAAATCAATCACCTCCTGCCCTCAATAAACACTGATTTATCCTGTAACTCAGGATACCTAGAAATCGTTGTTAAACCTGATACTTATTTAGACTGTTTTTTTACAGTCAACCTTATAGAATTAACTTCAATGATTACTTCATCCAAACCATCAACCTGTCTCTTAGACCAGATTCCAACTAGGCTGCTCAAGGAAGTATTCCCCTCAGTTAGCACTTCCTTATTAGATATGATTAATCTGTCTTTGGTGACAGGTTATGTACAACAGTCCTTTAAGGTAGCAATTATTAAACCACTTCTTAAAAAGCCTACTCTTGATTCAGAGGTTCTAGCCAACTATAGGCCGATACCTAACCTCCCTTTTCTCTCCAAGATCCTTGAGAAAGCAGTTGCTAATCAGCTGTGTAACTTTCTACATAGTAACAGTTTATTTGAGGATTTTTAGTCTGTATTTAGAGCTCATCATAGCACAGAGACCACACTAGTAAAAGTTACAAATGACTTTTTAACTTCATCAGACAATGAACTTCTCTCTGTCCTCGTCCTGTTAGAGCTTAGTGCTGCCTTTGACACTTTTGAGCATCAAATCCTATTGCAGAGACTTGAACATTTAATTGGCATTAAAGGAACAGCATTGAAATGGTTTAAATCATATTTATCTAATAGATTTCAGTTTGTAAATGTAAATGATAAATCCTCCATGCAAACAAAAGTTAGACATGGTGTTCCTCAAGGTTCAGTGCTTGGACCAATACTATTCACCTTATATATGCTTCCTTTAGGAAACATTATTCGGAAATAAATTTTCATTATTATGCAGATGATATCCAATTACATCTATCAATAAAGCCAAATGAAATTGAACCAAATAACTAAACTACAAACATGATATTACTGATCAGTCCCACAACGGTCGTGTCGTCCGCAAATTTGATAAAGGTGTTGGAACTGTGGATGGCGACGCAGTCATGGGTGTACAGCATGAACAGGACTGGACTCAGGACGCAGCCCTGAAGAACACCAGTGTTGAGGACGATGGTGGAGAATGTGGAGGTGCCCATCCTGACGTGCTGGGGTCTGATCATCAGAAAGTCCTTCATCCACAGACAGAGGGAGGTTACGAGTTGCAATATCTGCAGTTTGTTGATCAGTCGGCTGGGGCTGAGGGAGTTGAATGCTGAGCTGAAGTCAACAAACAGCATCCTGATGTATGTGTTAGGGCTTTCCAGGGGGCTGAGGGCAGTGTGGAGGGCGATGGAGATGGCGTCATCTGTGGATCTGTTGGACCTGTAGGCGAACTGATGTTGGTCAAGGCAAGGGGCCGACCCTGCCATTCACTGTGATCAGCCTCGCACAGTGCTGGAGGCAATAAAATCAAGTAAAAGATATAACAAGCTGAAGTGTACTGATGAAAACATTGTAATTTAGATCGGTAAGGCAGACTGGGAATATTCTGTTGCAACACATTTTCCTTGTTCTTGCCTAGAGGATGGGGCTTTACTTATCATATCATGTAAAAGAGGTCCTTATCAAACCCTCTGAAATAGTACATCCACTAAGCAGATACTCTGTGTTATGCATTGACACATTGGAAGGGTGAAACACCAGAACAAAGGAACTTTTTAGAAGTAAAGGAATGAAACAGTTTAAGTGTGTCTATGGAGAGAAAGGGATGACTGTGGAAAATTGTCTGAAAAGAGACGGTCGCTTCATTGATGACCTTGATGACTTTGAGCTGTCTGACAATGAGAATCCAAAGCGCCTTACCGAGCATACGCAAAAGGTTGACACCCTAGATACAAAAAGATTTAAGATACGTCTTCCACGGAACAAGAATACAAAGGCAAAAGTTAAAAAACTGCATTCCTTTCATGAAGGATACAAACAGATTTAAGATATGTCTTTCGCGGAACAAGAATACAAAGGCAGAAGTTAAAAAACTGCATTCCTTTCATGAAGGATACAAACAGATTTAAGATATGTCTTTCGCGGAACAAGAATACAAAGGTTCACAGAGTCAGGAAACTGCTGGAACTGGGCAAGTCAGTCTGCAAAGTTGTTGTTGAATGAATGGAGTTTGGCTTCTGCTGCCAAGGCAACAGTAGCAACCTTCAACAGCAGCAACCCAGCAACCCAAGTACATTTACTAGTACTGCAAGTACTGTATCAAAGTACAACTTTGAGGTACTTTACTGCAGTATTTCCACCGGATGCTACTTTATATTTCCACTCCACTACATATCAGAGGGGTGCTGGAGAGTGCTCAACGCTTGGGTTGGCAGTAACAGTGAGACCCCCCCCCCCCCGATCTGAACCCAAGCAGTGTTTTGTTATTGGACTTCTGTGGTCGTCACAGATTGTCCATAACGAACACCATGTTCAAGCATAAGGGTGTCCATATGTGCACTTGGCACCAGGACACCCTAGGCCGCAGTTCGATGATTGACTCTGTGGTTGTGTCGTCTGACTTGCAGCCGCATGTCTTGGACACTTGGGCGAAGAGAGGGGCGGAGCTGTCAACTGACCACCACCTGGTGGTGAGTTAGCTCCGATGGTGGATGCCGGTCAGACCTGGCAGACCCAAACATATTGTGAGGGTCTGCTGGGGACGTCTAGCAGAGTCTCCTGTCAGAGAGAGCTTCAATTCCGACCTCCGGGAGAGCTTTGACCATGTACCGGGGGAGGCGGGGGACATTGAGTCTGAGTGGGCCATGTTCCGTGCCTCCATTGTCAAGGTGCTGTGGCTGTAAGGTGGTCAGTGTCTGTCGTGGCAACAATACCCAAACTTGCTGGTGAACACCGGTGGTGAGCGATGCCGTCAAGCTGAAGAAGGAGTCCTATAAGGCCTTTTTGCCCTGTGGGACTCTGGAGGCAGCAGGCAGGTACCGACACGCTAAGCAAAGTGCAGCTGCGGCGGTTGCTGAGGCAAAACCCTAGACTTTGGGAGGAGTTCAGTGAGGCGATGGAGAACAACTTCCGGATGGCTTCGAAGAGGTTCTAGACCACCATCCGGCGTCTCAGGAGGGGGAAGCAGTGCGCCGTCATCACTGTGTATGGTGGGAACGGTGCGCTGCTGACCTCGACTCGGCATGTTGTGGATCGGTGGAAGGAATATTTCGAAGACCTCCCCTTCCCACCGA
The DNA here is from genome assembly GCA_021039105.1 of Scomber colias. Taxonomy (NCBI): domain Eukaryota; kingdom Metazoa; phylum Chordata; class Actinopteri; order Scombriformes; family Scombridae; genus Scomber; species Scomber colias. Next base: position 1,781,386 of record JAJDFG010000096.1, read on the forward strand.
CACGCCTTCCGGTAAGGAAGCAGCGCCTGGGGACCCAGGTGTGATCTTGGGGCTGAGGTTGCCGAGGTGGTCAAAAAGCTACTCGGCGGTCAAAAAGCTCCTCGGCAGTAGGGCCCCAGGGGTGGATGAGATCCACCCGGAGTTCCTCAAGGTCCTGGATGTTGTGGGGCTGTCATGGTTGACATGACTTTGCAGCATTGTGTTGACATCGGGACAGTGCCTCTGGATTGGCAGACTGGGGTGGTGATCCCTCTTTTTAAGAAGGGGGACCGGAGGGTGTGCTCTGACTATAGGGAGATCACACTCCTCAGCCTCCCCGAGACTCGGGGCCCCAAGGGCTGTTTTTAGCAAAATGTCTCAAAAATGTATAAACCGCAGTGACCACATCCCCCTCCCCCTTAAACAACAGGCGATTTGCAATGACATCTCAGTAGGAAACCTCCCTAAAAGGGCCCCACATCAATCCCATGATCCCACCTCACGTGTGATGCTAAATTATCGTTCTGTAAATTGGAAATGAAGCTGAAGGAAAATGAAGAGCTATCTATCTGGTAGTGAGAAGAAAGAAAAAAGAAACTAACGCTAGCTTACGCAAATGTTAGCTGCTGTTCAGGTGTCTACCCTGTACGTTAGTCAAACGTTAAGTTTGACACGTAAAAACGGTATCATTGTTACGTTTATTACTTCACGTTGTGGTTAGTTAGCAAGCAGAGCTGGACCTGCACTCCGTTGGCCATGACCGACTCGAGTGCAGCGCATGCGGCTCTGACACTGGACGCGGTTATGGCCAGCAAGTTACAAATTAAAAATTAAAAATGCAAGGTTAACCTAACATTAGTTGCTGCCCTCCTTGACAGCAAGCAGCAACACTCTATTAACTTGCTAACTAACAGGGTAACAGAAAGTAAATAAGCTAACATATAATGTTACAGTATTGAAAATGGGGTATTCAGTATTATAATATCAGCATACCCCCGTAACAGCTATTTATATGCTATAGTTTTTCTTAACTTTTAACTTGTTTTTAACTTTTTATGCAGTATTCATTGTAAAGTTTACTTGTTGTACCATACTTTCTGTGCCTGTATGCTGTGTGGACACGGGTGTTTGTTGAAGGTACAACATGTGTTGGAGTGATTTGGAGCTTTTTCTGTAACTAATAAAGTTGTGTAAGAGTTAATAGCTAGCGTTAATCTATGAATGCTATGATAGCAATGAATAATGAAAGCTATACCCAAGGAGAACAATTAAAAATCTCTCTCTTATCTCTCTTGAGGATCATTACTTAAACACATGTCCACAAAACAGACAGATAAAGTGCCCCTACCAAATGCTGATGATGAAAACTGTAAGTCCAGTGTTCCACTAATTGATAACATATGCGATGCCCTGTAAATATTCTTTATGACAATATACACAATTTTGTTTTTTGTCACATCAGTTCCAGCAGCATCCACCTCCAGTGGGATAGTGGCCGCTCCAAGTGGTGGTTGTTATGAGCAGGAAGAGACTACAGAGGAACATCGAGCGTCCATTCCAAATTATGATACTGATGACTGTGAGTTTAATAAATCAATAAATTTTACTTTGATTGATAGCATATACCATGCCTTGTAAAGATTCTTTATGACGATGTATACCCTGTTTTTTTTTTTGACATATCAGTTCCGGCAACGTCCACCTCCAGCCAGACAGCAACTCCTACCCCTCATCATGACACGTCACCTGCTGCTTTAATTCTAATATGTATAGTATGATATATGAACATTTGGAATAAAAAAGTTTTGATTTCATAATTTTTTTGTTGGTGTCAGATTATTTATAACATTATGGTGATGAACACTGGTCGGAAGGGATTTTTTGCTTAGGGCCACAACAGACTCTAGAATCGCCTCTGGATTCAGGAGGAGCAGTGTGGTTTTCGTCCGGGTGGTGGAACTGTGGACCAGCTCTACACCCTCTGCAGGATCCTTGAGGGTGCATGGGAGTTTGCCCAACCAGTCCACATGTGTTTTGTGGACTTGGAGAAGGCATTCGACCGTGTCCCTCGGGGAGTCCTGCGGGGGGTTCTCCGGGAGTATGGGGTATCGGACCCCCTGATACGGGCCATCCGTTCCCTGAATGACTGGTGCCAGAGCTTGGTCCGCATTGCCGGTAGTAAGTTGGACTTGTTTCCAGTGAGGGTTGGACTCCACCATGGCCTTTGTTACCGATCCTGTACATAATGTTTATGGACAGGATTTCTAGGCGTAGCCAGGGCGTTAAGGGGTTCTGGTTTGGTGACCTCAGGATTGGGTAACTGCTTTTTGTGGATGATGTGGTCCTGTTGGCTTCATCAGACCGTGACCTCCAACTCTCACTGGATCGGTTCGCAGCCGAGTGTGAAGCCACTGGGATGAGAATCAGTACCTCCAAATCTGAGTCCATGGTCCTCAGCCGGAAAAGGGTGGAGTGTACTCTCCACGTGGGGGATGAGATCCTGCCCCAAAGGGAGGAGTTCAAGTACCTCAGGGTCTTGTTCATTCGTGAGGGAAGGATGGAGCGTGAGATCGACAGGCGGATTGGTGTGGCGTCTGCAGTAATGTGGACTCTACACCAATCAGCTTATTTTATGATTACCATCTAATTATCACTGTATGTTATAAACAGCTGTGCAATGTTTTGGTATCAGATCAGTCTTCAAATAGGAGTCAAGGCACAAGTGTGACTGTCACATTATTGTCCCATGTTCCCATGGTTGTACCAGTTGTTGTTGCCGAAACTGATAGAAATGTTTAAGGTAATGCAAATGACTGTAACGTTAGATGATCCACTCGGATGAAACTGGTCAGATCCAAAAGGCAAAGCTCTCGATTTACCAGTCGCTCCTGGGTCCTACCCTCACCTATGGTGATGAGCATTGGGTAATAACCGAAAGAACAAGATTGCGGGTACAAGGGGCCGAAATGAGTTAGAGATAAGGTGAGAAGCTCAGTCATTTGGGAGGAGCTTGGAGTAGACCCGTTGCTCCTCCGCGTTGAGAGGAGCCAGATGAGGTGGCTTAGGCATCTATTTAGGATACCTCCCGGACACCCCACCACTCCCTGGTGAGGTGTTCAGGGCACGTCCCACCGGTCTGAAGATGCTTCGAGGCCAACATCAGCAAAGAGTGAAAAGGTGCTGTGATAGAGTTCCTTTGTTTCATATCTGGCAACCTGGGGTGTTGAGAAGGGTGTCAACCTGATAGAAATATGTGAAATGACCACAAAATGACCTCTTAACACTGCATTATGTGTTGGTGGCACGTAATGTGTTAAGATTACGTGCCACCACCACCACAGAAGATGGGCTGTGCACCAAATTACACAGAACGAAACAAAAACAGACGCTCTGAATGAGAAAACAGAGTAGTATTTCAACTTAGCATGTTTCCTTAAACTTAAACCTTAAACACATCATGGTAATGTTATCAGTTAGTAAATACAGTACATATTGGTAAATTACATATTTAATTAAAAACAAAATTTAAAAGAATGATTAAAAATCATATAATAAAGCTTTAAAATCTCCAAGTGGAAGTTTGAAGCCAGTTTGCAGCTCATTTCTTTTAAAAGGTGCAGTGTATCTGAAACCAGTTCTGCCAACATTAGTGCCAACAAGAGTGATGTCTAAGGTTCAGTAGTCACTGGATTTAAATAAGATAAGATTGAGTACATTATAGTCCTTCAGTTGGAGGAAGACTGACAGCGTTTGATTCTATAGAAGAGGCCTAGTTTAATTAAAATTTTTGAGTCAAACGTAGGATAGTTAGAGTCACTGGTGGAGATAAAGCTTATTTTATGATTACAATCTAATTATCACTGTATGTTATAAACAGGTGTGCAGTGTTTTGGTATGAGATCAGTCAAGGCACAAGTGTGACTGTCACATTATTGTCATGTTCCCATGGTTGTTGTTGCAGAACCTTGAAACTGATAGAAATGTTTAAGATAATGCAAATGACTTGTAACGTCAGATGAACCACTCGGATTGAAACTGGTCATGGTTAGAAACTGGTAAATGTACCTAAAACATTTTGCTACATCACAATAAAACACCATCCTGCATGGTGCAGTGTTGGGCAGTCAAAAAAATGCAGATTACTTGCCAGATGAACATGGTGATGACACTGTTTACCTTACAAAAAAAACTGCTGAACAATGAACACACTAGTGTTATTGTCACATCATTGTCACGCAATGTTCTGATGGTTGTACCTGTTGGCTCATTATGTAAATGACCTGACATGTGGGAGGTCCAACTCCAACCAGTCAGTTTTATAAACAGCTAAACCTTCAAGCTTTTGTCTGAACACCCCGCAAGATCCTGCAGAGCCATCGATTAAAGCGAAGGTGAGAAACCCAGGTTCATTTTGTACATATACAGTATGGTTTTTTTATTATGTTGTTTTTTTTATAATCCTTACATCAGGGACTTCTGTAAATGAGACAAAATAACTAGTTTTGACTATGCATTTCATACACAGGGGCATCTCAATGTGCTTTACATAAAAATATCGGGATGATTAAACAGTAAAATTGGAAACATTAAAACATACAATTAATAAAAAGAAAACCCAATTATAATACAAAGAAAACAAAGTACAGAAAAATAGAAAGAGAGAAAGAAAACAAAAAGCTAGACTAAAATAGAGTATACAATATAAGAGTGCAGTATAAAATAATGATTTGCTTTAAAATTATTAATAGAACATACAGTGCAAATGAAAGATTAAAATTTAAAGTGCTTTGAAGTGTGGCTCCAATTGGAAGATTGGCGGTTCGATTCCCGGCTCCTCCAGTCCACATGTCGAGTCGATGTGTCCTTGGGCAAGACACTTAACCCCAAATTGCTCCCGTTGCTGCGCCAACGGTGTTTGAATGAGAATGAATGGTTAAATTCCCCCTGATGAGCAGGTTGGCACCCTGCGTGGTAGCTCCTGCCATCAGTGTATGAATGTGTGTGAATGGGTGAATGAGTTGTAATGTAAAGCGCTTTGAGTGGTCGTAAAGACTAGAAAGGCACTATATAAATACAGTCCATTTACCATTTACCATTTAAAATAGCTCAATCATAATAGGCACAAGTGAAGAGAAACATTTTTAACCAAAATCTAAAAATATTCACATTTGGGACTGATTTCAGTTCTGTTGGTATCTTGTTCCAGATGTGTGCAGCATAACAGCTGAAAGCTGCTTCTGTTTATATTCTACTAACATGTCATTCATGTATTCTGGACCTAAACCATTCAGTGATTTGTAGATCAGTAGCAGAACTTTAAAATCTATTCTGTAGCTGACTGGGAGCCAGTGTGGAGATACTTCAATGATTAAATAAGGAAAACATTGTTCAAACAAGTTGTCATCTCAGTGTTTATTATGACATCACCACTATTATTAAAATCTTATAAAATAAGATTTTAACTTTATTCTTGAAATATTTTTTCTTAAAATATAACATTGGACTTAATATTTCATTGTAAAACAGGGATTCCACAAATCTGAGATAAAGAATTTACAAAAAGGTATGTGGATTCTTGTAACACTTCATATGATTTATATTTTTACTATAAATAACCATCTTGTTTTTTGTCAGTTTATTACACATATGAAAGAAGTTGCAGACTGCCAACATCTGAGGTGGTACCCAGTTCTGCTTTCACCCAGAAGAACCTGTTTGTGCTCCACATACGAAGGTTGTTGCCAAGGTTACCATACCAAGGTGTGTTACCTCTCCCTAAACAGGGAATCTTGGGACATGTTATTATGTTTATCTTTAACATTTCATGTCATGGGATGGAGCCTTCATAGGGCAACTACAAAACGAGGTAGAATGGGGCAAAATCCACAGCTCTGCAAAAATGCATTCTTAAAGCTCTGCTGATAAAGTATCACAACAAATCTACATGTGATTAGCATGTTGAGGATGTATATCTTCACTACTCATCAGCAAGATAACAGCACAGGAACAAAAGAAAAAAAACATTTTAAGAAAGAAAACTGCAACCTTGAAGGAAACTTCTATTGATTAGTGTAACTCGAACAGCTGCCATAAATTAACTGAACTTTAGAAACCTTTTATACAGATCAAAGAGTCTGGATTTGTCCTGTTTTATACAGTGTAGTTGTGTTAGTATGAATGTACCCATGTATGAATGATGTACAGCAAATATGGAGGGGAGGAAGGATTACAGTAATCTATACCACATTAACTGTACAGATGCATATGAGTTTTATATTGAGTTGTTGACTTGAAATGTTCCAAACCTGCCCTGTAAACTGAAAATCCTTTAGAGGAGAGAAGTATCACCTGTGAATCTCAACACCATGGCAGAGGGACGCAGCACACCTGTGGTAAGTTAGATCAGAGCTGAGAAAACATATCTTAGAGAACCACTTAACACATTGACTTAAGCATGAGCAGCATTTCTATTAATACAATAGATGACACCTTCATTATCTGACACTACAGCCAGTGATGTTATTATATATTTAAATGATATCATGTCTAGTGTCACTAAGTCTTTAGACTTAGTGACTTTCTGAAAATCAAGTATGTACATTAAAAGTACAAGTACAAGTAAGCAATGGTCAGAGCCATTAACAATATTGTGTTGAAATGTTTTATACAAGCTTTGAAAGCTTAAAAAATATGCAACTTATTAGCAATACATTTACAGAAATGTTTATTAATATGCACTGTCCCTGACAAATAAACTAATAAAATAAAATAAATCAACCATTCAACACCAGAGATAAAATCTGTAACAACCATAATCAATCAATCTTTATTTGTATAGCGCCAAATCACAACAGAGTTATCTCAAGGCACTTTCCACATAGAGCAGGTTCTAAACCGAACTCTTCAGGTTTTAACTTTAAAGAGACCCAACATTCCCACATGAGCAACAGTGGAGAGAAAAAACTCCCTTTTAACAGGAAGAACCCTCAGAACCAGACTCAGAGTGGGAGAACATCTGCCTCGACCGGTTGGAGTAGAGAGGAGAGAGAGGAAGGAGAGGAGAGGAGAGAGAAGCACATTGAAGGTCCAGGACTGGAATCTGTCATCCGGACGTCTACAGGCCCAGATTACCTGTGAGACCAGAAAGCACAGACAACTCCGGGGAAGAAGTTTAGCTTATTGATGCATTAATAGTACATGAATGTTAATGAATATAGATGGATGGATAGGGAGAGAGAGGGAGGAGGAGAGAGGCGCTCAGTGCATCATGGGAGTCCCGCAGCATATTAAATACTAAAACAGAAGATGAAGTCAACGTCAAATCAAAGTGTTTTTACAACATTACTAAATTGTTTCCTCATTTTGCAGGGTCAGTAGACTTTGATATACTACATGCCCAAAACCGGCATTATTATGTCAGCAAGGGCTGACATATTAATAATTTTTATTTTCTAACTCTTATTTCCTGCAGGATAACGAGAGCATGGCCAGTTGGATACCAGATAATGTAGAAGAAAGGTACAACACGACCGAAATCTGGAAAACGTTGGATGATGCTAGAAGAGTTTGGGATCCACAATGTAAACCACAAGGTTTATTTTGTGGACACCTAAACATCTACAGTATGAATAAAAAACATAGCAAACTGAGTCAATTAATCCAAAAGTCCAACATTGACATTTTAGGCTTCACAGAAACTTGGTTAGAGCCTAAAACTGACGACACCGAAATAGCGAGGTCTGGATACCAGGTTTTTAGAAGAGACAGGCCAGTTCAGAAGGATGAGAGGGGTGAGAGGGGTGGGGTGGGTGGGGGGGTTTTAGTGTATGTCAGAGACACTTTCAGATGTGAACGAATTGAATGGCCAGAGAAAGTTCAGATTGAAGGTGTTGGTGTGAACATCTCAGAGCCAACTGAAATGACTTTCATTTGTATTTACCGAAAACCTAAAGCAACGTCAGATTTTTATGACCAATTGGAAACCCTCTTCGACAGCCTTGATTTTGGGAGAGAAGTCGTTGTTGTGGGAGATTTCAATGTTAACTGGAGCGTTCAGGAGGGAAGAGGAAGACTTGGAGAGATCGCCAAGAGCTTAGATCTTGTCCAACTAATAGAAGAGCCAACTAGAATAACTGAGACTACACAAACAATACTAGATTTATTGTTCACAAATCGACGTGAAAGAATCACTCAGATCTTCAACTTCCAGCCAAGGATATCAGACCATAATGCAATTTTCTTTGCACGGTCAGAACCTGTGGTAGAAGAACTTACGGAGAGGGTGGGAAATCTACAGATATAAATGAAGAAAAAGTTAAATCAATGAGAAACAAAGTCATTCAGATATGAAAAGGCAAAGCAAATTTCTTGGAGACTTTTGAAATGAATGGAAAATATCTTGGCAAAATTAAAAAACAAACAGACACAGGTTGCCAATTTCTTGTTCATAAATAATTTTTTCCCAATGAACAAGTAATTTCAGTAAAAAACTGAAAAGGGAATCTGCTACTAAAACAAACAAAAACTGACATAACAACAGACTTTTAGATAAATTTAAACATTTTTGGGAGCAGTGTGTTCTCCCATGTCAATCAGCCTTTCGGTCTTCGGTGGCTCTCAGCGATGATCCTGATTGGAGCAGCACACATCCAGTCCATCCAGCGCTTCAATCCTGGGTCCTCAATCAACAGGCTGACTCTATAAGTGTTTAGTCAGCCTGCCTCTTGCTGTCTTGTAACATCGTCCTTGTCTTTGTTGTACTTGATGTTCATTGTGCTTCTCGTTGATATAAAGCTTTATTGTAGTGAAACTAGCATTGAGACAGTCGTGCTGCCTGGAAACTGGGCCAGGGCTAGTTTGGTTCTATACCTGATCGGACACGTGTAGCATCTCCATTGTTAGAGCCACTAGGAGCAGGAGTGCTGTTCTTATATTGAGTTTATGTTTTTTAAGCCTCTACCAAAAAACAAGTTCTAGGCAGTGAGGTTTTATTTTCATTGTTTTGTTTATCCTAGATTAGTCTTAGCTCAAGTTTAGCATTCTCTTTTTAATTATATTTGTTATATTTGGTTACATTTTCTTTTGGTAGTTGTCCCATTTGGTTGTGTGTGTGTTTTTTTTAATGATTTGCTATTAATAGATAATTGTATTTAACATGTTTGTTCGGAAACTATAATTTTAATCATTTTACTTTAGTTTCGTTTTATTTTATGTGATTTAATTTGCTTTATTATTGATATTATTCTAATATTCCAGTCTTACTGTAGAAACTATTCATTGTATTGTAATCATCTGCTGTTAACTTGTTTGTGAAAGAAATTCAATATTGTAACTTTTCTTGATTAGAGTTTGATATATTTTTTGGCAATATTTTAGTTATATATTCTGTTTCACCATTTTGTGGACACATTTTAAGTCCTTCATACATTTAGCTGTATAGATAAGTAAAGAGCTGAGATTAAAAAGATCTTAAAGCTTCATTGTGTAGTGAACAAGAGCTTTATGGTTTGTAAAAGGGAAATAAAACAAATCCAGCAGATGTTTCCAACAACCTGCCTGACAATTAAATGACATCATTATGTATTCATATATGTTTAAATATTAAATCATTATCTATGTATTTGTATATTTAGTTTTGCTCCATAAATGATCAGCATGTATGGGTTGTACTAGTTCATGAAATTTAAACACCACTGATGAAATAAAGACATCAGATCTGTGCGGAGCGATGACGAGACTGTAACCTTACCCATGAATATATGAAGCAAACAGAAATGTCCTTTTTTTATTGTGTCTGTAATATTTTTTATCTCTGACATTGTTGAATAAAAAAAACATTTAACAATGACTGCTGGTTTATGTCCAATACTCTGCAATATTACTATTTAATGTATACGGACAATATTAATATTCATATAATATAGATATATATTTATTTCACTTTAATCTGTGCAATAAGAACCACTCAATACCAATATTACTCTTAATGTAATTAATAATGCACATTTCCCCATTGTGGGACTAATAAAGGAATATCTTAACTTATTTATTATCATTATTATTATTATTGTTATTGTTATTATTAAAATAAGCAGTGGATGAAGTTGTTAATAGATAGATATTATATCAGTGCTTCAGTGTTTACTATACTCAGATATCCAACCAATCCTGAGTGAGGGCGGAAGTGACATACGGACGCTCAAGATGGCGTCGGATTCAAACGGTTCCTGGATGAATGTTGCTGTAAGTGTTTTTATTGTCAAGTTTTCTCTGTAAATAATAACATTATTAATAAGTAGACATGTAGTGTAGACAAACTTGTCGCAGCTGGTTCAAGTCGCCTAAATTCGGTATATTCGGAGTTTTTAATAAGAGTAAAATCTCAGCTGTAAATCGGTGATGTTTAAAAAGCCGCCTCTGCGCTTGTTAGTACGGAGGAGATTTGGGGTAATAAAAGTTTGAATTATGTCAGAAAACACGTTTTTTAGTTTATGTGACTGATGCCGAACTGAAACGTTAATCGAGTTAATTCGTAAATAGTCTGAAATGTTGCTGTAAGACGTAAATATCTGCGATGAAAGGGAAGTGAAGATAGATTTAGGTAGTTTAATGAACGGAGTTTCGCTTCATGCGTCTGCTGCCAAGGCAACAGCAGCAACCCAGCAACCCTGGTTACCAAGCAACCGGCGACCTAACCACCGGCAGCCAGTGATGGAAACTAAATACATTTACTAAAGTAAAGTACTGTGTTAAAGTAAAACTTTGAGGTACTTTACTGCAGTATTTTGCCGTGATGCTACTTTATACTCCTACTACACCACATATCAGAGGGAAATACTACTTTATACTGTAGTATTCTACTTTATACCGTAGTACTTTACTTAATACTGTAGTACTCTACTTTATACAGTAGTACTTTACTTTACACTGTAGTATTTCACTTTATACTGTAGTATTTTACTTTATACTGTAGTAGTTTACTTTATACTGTAGTATTTCACTTTATACTGTAGTATTTCACTTTATACTGTAGCACTTTGCTTTATACTGTAGTACTTCACTTTATACTGTAGTATTTCACTTTATACTGTAGTATTTTACTTTATACTGTAGTATTTCACTTTATACTGTAGTATTTTACTTTATACTGTAGTACTTTACTTTATACTGTAATATTTTACTTTATATTATAGTATATTACTTTATATACTGTGATCAGAAAGTCCCTCCTGTGTAATAATGTATATTATATATATTTTAAATGCATGTTCAGGGAGGCTGAGTCCGGCTGAGAAGCAGCAGAGCGATGCAGACTGAACCAGAGGAGAGGAGGAGACAGTCGGGTCGGAGCGGCTCAGGAAGAGCAGAGAGGAGGAGGACACACACACAGAGAGCTGTGGAGGAAGAGAGGAGGAGGAGGACACACACACAGAGAGCTGCTGCCAGGAGCTCAGAGGACGAGATCATCAGGTTATATTCATGTTTTCCATCCTGATATGTTCCTGAAACAGCTGCTAGTAAAAATAACACTAATTAACAACTTCATTACTTATTTTCTTGTTTCCTCTTCAGGTTGAAAAAGATCGTGGCCGCCATGCACGAGCGAGAGAAGCAGGTGGGAGACGGAGGAGGACGAGCAGAGAGGAGAGCAGAGGGTGATGAGGAGGAAGAGGAGAGAGGGAGGAGGAGGAAGAGAGGAGGAGGAGGAGGCAGGAGGGCGGCGTCAGAAGGAGGAGGCGACGTTGAGGAGGAGGAGGAGGGGAGGCTGAGATGGAGAATCAGTCAGCTGGAGAAAGAGAAGCTGGAGCTGACATCAGGACACAACCAGGAGGTGTGTGTGTGTGTGTGTGTGTGTGTGTGTGTGTGTGTGTGTGTGTGTGTGTGTGTGTGTGTACTGATCAGGCATAACATTATTATTTAAATATTAGACAGCAAGTGAACACGTTGTCCTCACAGTTGATGTGTTATGGCGCTTTTCCACTATACAGTTCTAGCTCGGTTTGGTACCAGGAACCTTTCCCATTTCTGTAGTTCCTCCTCGACTTGAGCGGGGTCGTCATAGCAACGGCTGCGTTAAACTGCCGTGACGACACATACACATAAACACTGGAGGCGATGGTGTACTTGCTGCTGTATGTGGCTTTCTCGTCGTCCTCTTCCGCTTATCCGGGGTTGGGTCTCGGGGGCAGCAGCCTAAGCAGGAAGCCCAGACCTCCCTCTCCCCAGCCACTTCGTCCAGCTCTTCCCGGGGGACCCCGAGGCGTTCCCAGGCCAGCTGAGAGACATAGTCTCTCCAGCGTGTCCTGGGTCTTCCTCGGGGTCTCCTACCGGTGGGACGTGCCCTGAACACCTCACCAGGGAGGCGTCCGAGAGGCATCCTGATTAGATGCCCGAACCACCTCATCTGGCTCCTCTCAATGCAGAGACTTCATTCCACCCTTTTCCGGTTGAGGACCATGGACTCGGATTTGGAGGTGCTGATTCTCATCCCGGCCGCTTCACACTCGGCTGCGAACCGATCCAGTGAGAGCTGGAGGTCAAGGTCTGCTTCCTTACCGGAAGGTGTGTCGGTGGGATTGAGGAGGTCTTCGAAGTATTCCTTCCACCGATCCACAACATCCCGAGTCTAGGTCAGCAGCGCACCGTCCCCACCGTACACAGTGTTGATGATGCACTGCTTCCCCCTCCTGAGACGCCGGATGGTGGTCAAGAATTTCTTCGAAGCCGAACTCCTCCCATGTCCGGGTTTTTGCCTCAGCGACTGCCATAGCTGCACTCCACTTGGTCTGCCGGTACCTGTCTGCTGCCTCCGGAGTCCCACAGGCCAAAAAGGCCGTATAGGACTCCTTCTCCAGCTTGACAGCATCCCTCACTGCCGGTGTCCACCAGCGGGTTCGGGGATTGCCGCCACGACAGGCACCGACCACCTTGCGGCCACAGCTCTGGTCAGCTGCCTTAACAATGGAGGCACCACCAAGGTCCCCGCCTTCAGCTGCTGCCCAGCTTGCAGCAGACCCTCCCACTGGTGGTGAGTCTGTGGGAGGTACCAGGTACTGTCCCTGATGGAAACGCAAAAAAAACAAGTAGAATTGAACCGGTGAGTATTGCTGGAACTGTAGAGTGGAAAAGCGCAAATAGAAGCAGGAAAAATGGGCAAGCATAAGGACTTGAGCGAGTTTGAAAAGGGCCAAAGGCTGATTGATGCACGTGGGGAGCGAAGGTACAACAGACGAGCTGCTGTTGCTCAAACTGCTGAAGAAGTTGGTGCTGGTTCTGATAGAAAGGTGTCAGAATACACAGTGCATCGCAGTTTGTTGCCATAGCTGCAGACCAGTCAGGGGGCCCAGGTTTGAGGAGCAACAACAACGAGTTTGAGGTGTTGACTTGGCCTCCAAATTCCCCAGATCTCAATCCAATCGAGCATCTGTGGGATGTGACGAACAAGTCCGATCCATGGAGGCTCCACCCGACAACGTACAGTGTGTGTGTATATATTAATGTGTAATGTCTGTGTGTGTGTGTGTGTCCAGCTGTGCAGGCTGCAGACTGAGCTGACTCGTCTCAGATCGTCGGTGGAGCGCGGCGAGGCTCAGAGGGCGGAGCTTCATTATCAGCTGACCGTCGCTCAGAGAGACGCAGAGCGAGTCACCGAGCTCAGCGGAGACAAAGCGGCGCTCACAGGTACTCGAATCAAACGCACCCTCATCCCAAAAATCATCAACCCTGCATCAAACACGTCTGCATTTTAATTTTATAATAATATAAAAACCTTTCTCTGTGATGCGTTCGGGTGTCAGAGCAAGCGTGGGTTTTATCCCTTCTTTCACTGTAATATAAACCTTTCCTGTGATGCGTTCGGGTGTCAGAGCGAGCGTGGGTTTTATCCCTTCTTTCACTGTAATATAAACCTTTCCTGTGATGCGTTCGGGTGTCAGAGCGAGCGTGGGTTTTATCCCTTCTTTCTCTGTAATATAAACCTTTCCTGTGATGCGTTCGGGTGTCAGAGCGAGCGTGGGTTTTATCCCTTCTTTCACTGTAATATAAACCTTTCCTGTGATGCGTTCGGGTGTCAGAGCGAGCGTGGGTTTTATCCCTTCTTTCACTGTAATATAAACCTTTCCTGTGATGCGTTCGGGTGTCAGTGCGAGCGTCGGAGCTCCAGCAGACGGTCCAGGAGCTGCAGAAAGTCGTGGACATCACGCGGCGGGGCCGAGAGGAGGACCAGCATGCTTTGCAGCAGGACGTGGAGGAGAGAGACAAACTGATCCACAGCTTCGGCTCCGAGAACCAACGGCTGCACCGACTCCTCCAGGAGCAGGAGGAGGCGCTGGAGGAGGTGGAGAGGAGGATGGCAGCGGTGCAGAAGGAGAGCGAGAAGGAGGCCGAGGCGAACAGACGACAAGCAGACGAACTGAAATACCTGACGGAGAGAGAGGAGGAGAGGAGGAGAGAGACGGAGGTGAGGAGGAAGAGAGAAGGAGGTGAGGAGGAAGAGAGAAGGAGGTGAGGAGGAGGAGGAAGAGAGGAGGAGAGAGAAGGAGGTGAGGAGGAAGAGAGAAGGAGGTGAGGAGGAGGAGGAGGAGGAAGAGAGGAGGAGAGAGAAGGAGGTGAGGAGGAAGAGAGGAGGAGGAGGTGAGGAGGAAGAGAGGAAGAGAGGAGGAGAGAGAAGGAGGTGAGGAGGAGGAGGAGAGAGAAGGAGGTGAGGAGGAGGAGAGAGGAGGAAGAGAGGAGGAGGATGATATGCAATATGTATTATGATAATACTACCACTACTTCTAATTAGTGGTTTATTTTTAATACTACTAATACTACTTCTAATACTACTACTACTACTATTAATACTACTACTACTACTAATACTACTTCTAATACTACTACTACTACTATTAATACTACTACTACTACTAATACTACTTCTAATACTACTACTACTACTATTAATACTACTTCTAATACTACTACTACTACTATTAATACTACTACTACTAATACTACTACTATTAATACTACTTCTAATACTACTACTACTACTACTACTATTAATACTACTACTACTACTACTATTAATACTACTTCTAATAGTACTACTAATACTACTAATACTGCTAATACTACTACTACTACTACTAATACTACTAATACTGCTAATACTACTACTACTAATACTGCTACTACTACTACTAATACTACTACTACTACTACTAATACTACTAATACTGCTAATACTACTACTACTACTACTACTAATACTACTACTACTACTACTACTAATACTGCTACTACTACTACTAATACTGCTAATGTTACTAATACTACTTCTACTATTAATACTACTACTACTAATAATAGTACTACTACTAATAATAGTACTACTACTATTAATACTTTTACTACTATTAATACTCTGTGGTTTCTCCTCCAGCTGTGGGATCAGAAGATGAAGTCTCTGCAGTCGAGCATCGAGGCGGAACGAGCCGCTCACCTGGAGTCCAAATTTAACTCTGAGATCATCCAGGTGACACACACACACACACACACACACACACACACTAACACACTCTCACACACAAACACACACACACACACACACACACAAACACACACACACACACACACACTAACACACGCACACACACGTACACACATTAACACACACACACACTAACACACGCACACTAACACACACACATACACAGACTAACACACATTAACAAACACACTCACACACACTAACACAAACACACACTAACACACATTCACACACAGCACACACTAACACACACACACTGACACACACACTAACATACACACACAAACACAAACAAACACTAACACACAGCGCACACACACTAACACACACACACACTCACACACTCACACACACACACTAACACACACTCACACACACACACTAACACACACACACACACACACACACTCACACACACACTCACACTAACACACACACACACACTAACACTCACACACACACACACTAACACACACACACATTCACACACTCACACACTAACACACACACACACTAACACACACACACAAACTAACACACACACACACACACACACTCACACACTAACACACACACACACTAACACACACACACTCACACACTAACA
>JAJDFG010000096.1:1805000-1810000 GCA_021039105.1 Scomber colias
TTCCACTCTTTCTCCTCCTTCTCCTCCTTCTCCTCCTCCTCCTCCTCCTCTCCCAGCTGTGTCGTTCTCAGTGTGACTCTCTCCGTGACCACGTCTCCTCTGCGGAGCGTCAGCGCTCCTCCCTGACCTCTGACCTCCTCCGCCTGCAGAGCCTCCTCTCCAGGAGTCGGGAGGAGTCGTCCTCCTTCCTGTCGGCTTGCTCCCTGCTGGCAGGAGCGACGGCTCACGCTCTGCTCCGCCTGCAGGAGCTCCGCCAGCAGAAAGCTCTGCTGTCCAGACGTCTGCAGGAGAGGGAGCAGCTGGAGGAGGAGGTGAGGAGGCTGGCTGGAGCTCTGGGAGGAGAGGAGGAGGAGGAGGAGGAGGAAGGACGGAGGTGGAAGAGGAGGAGGAGCAGGGCAGTGAGGAGGTGGAGGAGGAGTGTGTGTGTGGTGTTGGCGGTGAGGAGGTGGAGAGTGTTGTGTAAACAGACGACGGTGTTGTTTCGGTTGGAGAGAGACGGAGACGCTGTGAGTGTCCGTTACTGTGGCAACGAGACGACGGCGACACGGAGGGGTCAAAAAGCTCCGAACACAGGTAGAGATTAAAATCACACCAAAAAACACGCAGATTATTCTTTAGGTTAAAGCAGAGACATTATAATAAGAGGAGACATGTCACTGAAAAAATCTCCCATTGAAATGCATAGGGAAACTACGTAACGCCAAGATGGCCGGTGTTTGCACATGTCCCGCCTCTTCTGGTGCCGTTGCTCCAATCATTTTGCTGGTCCTACGCGGTCACGTTTTTGCGACACTTGGAAGTCATTTTCAACAGCGACATTTTTAAACACATGATCAGCAGTTTATACTACTTTGTGTACATATATTTTGTAATGCTTTATCCAAAATTGTGGCATGATCTGGGAAAGTTGACTGTGAGCAAACTCCTGTCTCTGCTGTGAGCGTGCGATGACGTCTCGCTGCCGTAAATGAAGACTGTCGTGAAGTATTGTGCATGCGCAGTCCAAGATGCCTGTAAGGAAAAAGGCTTTTAAAACGTTGATTTGATACCAAACCATCAAACCATCAAACCCTTTCAGCGATTATAGTTTGATTTTCATCGTGTTTTTTATGTCCCGTAGACCTCGGGACATGGAGATACAGCTCTCTCCCTATTCATTTAGATAGCCGGTTGGTCTTCCTATGGCCAAATAGCTGCCCGGAGGCGTGGCCAATTTTGCCGCCGAGTGAGACGACTTGCCTTAGAAGGACTTTGGTTAAAGGTTTAGGAGCCGATTATAAACAAACTCTTCAAAGTACAAAATAAAGTTCCTCTTCAAAATAAAGTGAGTGAGTTTGGTGACATGTTCCTTTTATTTTGAAAAGCTTGCTTCTTGTGTTCATCGTGCTCACCAGCTGGTTTAAAACAATTAAAACTTGATTTAGTGATTTATTTATTAATCAGATTAATTTATTGTTCCAGATAAAGACGATGATGATGATGAAGGTGATGAAGGTCGAGGGAAGGCGTGTGCTCGATGGCTTCGCTCCAAATATTTATCCTCAGCCCATTCTGTCCCTCCATGTCCGACCTGCAGGGGGCGCTAACACACACTGGTAACTACACACACACACACTGGTAACCACACACACACACACTGGTAATACACATATACACACACACGACACACACACACACACACACACACACACACTGGTTACCACACACACACACACACATCAGATCATCATGTTCGTGTCTCTGTCTTTAGGCTCCGCCCCTCCAGACGTGACTTCAGCAGCTCGTTCTGCTTTGTCCCGCCTCCTGGATCACCTGCTCAGCCAATCAGACGCGGCGCCTCGTAGCGGCGAGGGCGAGGAGACGCTGACGGACCCGACTGAGACTCGGCCTGAACACGCTGACCCCCCCTCGGCCTGACATGAAGGTCCACGTGACCTCTGACCTCTAGTACACTTATTATTATACATTCATCTGGTTACATGAGACTCAGTCTGTGTGTGTGTGTGTGTGTGTGTGTGTAGTGTGTGTGTGTGAGTGTGTGTGTGTGTGTGTGTGTGTGTGTTTTTTTTCCCATCAGGCCTTGGTGTCCAGCCTGCAGCAGCACTTCCTGCTCTTTAGCCAACGGCTGCACTCGGCCGAGGTGGAGAGGCGGGGCTTGAGGCTGGAGGTGGCCAATCTGAAGAGAGCGAGGCGGCGGGAGAGAGAGGTGCAGACACACACACACATACACACTTATACACACACACACACACACACACACACTGGTAAACCACACACATACCTAGACACACACCGACACAAACACACACACACACACACACACACACACACCACACACAGACAGACACTGACACAAAAACACACACACACACAAACACACACACAAACACACACACCACACACACACACACACACACACACACACACACATGGTTACTTACTTTTGAGGACATTAACTACTGTGTGTGTTTGTGTGTGTGTTTGTGTGTGTGTGTGTGTGTGTATATGTGTGTGTCTGTGTGTGTATATGTGTGTGTCTGTGTCGTGTGCGTGTGTCTGTGTGTGTGTGTGTGTGTGTGTGTGTGTATGTGTGTGTGTGTGTGTGTACCTGTATGTGTGTGTGTGTGTCTGTGTGTCTGTGTGTGTGTGCCCTGCGTGCGTGTGTGTGTGTGTGTGTCTGTGTCTGTGTGTGTCTGTGTCTGTGTCTGTGTGTGTGTGTGTGTGTCTGTCTGTCTGTCTGTCGTGTGTGTGTGTGTATCTGTATCTGTACCTGCGTGTGTGTGTGTGTGTGTGCAGGTCCCCGCAGAGCGTTTCCAGAGTGTGTGTGTGGAGCTTCGTCAGGCTCTGAGCAGAGAGCAGGAAGCTCAGACGCTGATCCAGGAGCAGACCAACCAGATGCAAACGCTGCAGCTCCGAGTCAACACACACACCGAGGAGCTACAACAACACACACAACACACACTGAGCCAGAACGAACAGGTACACACACACACTCACACGCACACACACACACACTCTTCTGTTCTTCAGTGATTGGCAGAGAGGGAGAGTTAACCATAGACTGTATAGAAGAAAATGGACGTAACATCCGTGACGTCACCCATTGGTTTGTGGACTGCTGCTCGGAAGCCAATAGTTTCTAATATAGGCAGCGCCATCTTGAAAATTTCAGGTGCATGCTGGGAAAAATAAAAAACACGGATTCTACTTATATCGGGCATGAAGCGGGGCCATGGGCGGTTAGTATTTGTTGTAGATATTTTATAAAATGAAGCCAATTCTATGAAAGTGACAGTACAAATATTTTCTTTTCAAATATGTAAAAAAACCCACATATCCCCCCCCCCCCCCCCCCAAGCATTGTGGCTTTATGGACATGGACCAAAAAAAAGTCTGTCTGGATGGTTGGATGGGAACTCCAGAGGGTAAAAGGGTTAGCTAGTCCTAACCTGGAACTCCAGAGGTAAAAGGGTTAGGGTTAGCTAGTCCCTAACCTGGAACTCCAGAGGTAAAAGGGTTAGCTAGTCCTAACCTGGAACTCCAGAGGTAAAAAGGGGTTAGGGGTAGCTAGTCCTAACCTGGAACTCCAGAGGTAAAAGGGTTAGGGGTAGCTAGTCCTAACCTGGAACTCCAGAGGTAAAAGGGTTAGCTAGTCCTAACCTGGAACTCCAGAGGTAAAAGGGTTAGCTAGTCCTAACCTGGAACTCCAGAGGTAAAAGGGTTAGCTAGTCCTAACCTGGAACTCCAGAGGTAAAAGGGTTAGGGGTAGCTAGTCCTAACCTGGAACTCCAGAGGTAAAAAGGGTTAGCTAGTCCTAACCTGGAACTCCAGAGGTAAAAGGGTTAGCTAGTCCTAACCTGGAACTCCAGAGGTAAAAAGGGTTAGCTAGTCCTAACCTGGAACTCCAGAGGTAAAAGGGTTAGCTAGTCCTAACCTGGAACTCCAGAGGTAAAAGGCTTAGCTAGTCCTAACCTGGAACTCCAGAGGTAAAAGGGTTAGGGTTAGCTAGTCCTAACCTGGAACTCCCAGAGGTAAAAAGGGTTAGCTAGTCCTAACCTGGAACTCCAGATGTAAAAGCAGCAGAGAACATTTCAGCCTGAGCATCGTGTGTTGAACACTAGAACATATGATCAGCTCCATCTCTCAGGCTGACGCTGTCCGTTCTTCACTTCCTCCATTCTCCGTGTTGTCACTTGTTTATCACTCATGCTAAAACCAGCGAGGCAGCTACGGAGCTACGGAGCAGCTTCAGCTCTCGCGTTGTGAGACCATGACTCTACAACCGATCCATCCAGGAATTCATGGCTGATTCGATTCGATTGAGTTGCTGCTACCGATGCAGCCGTGTCTCTCACTTGTTTGAAGCCGAATATCCGGTCGCATCAGTTTATCGTTCAAGTCAAGATACACTTTAGAGACTCTCTCTCTCTCGTCTCTCTCTCTCCTCTCTCTCTCTCTCTCTCTCTCTCTCTCTCTCTCTCTGTTTCGCTCTCTCCCTCTCTCTCTCCCCCCCCTCTCTCTCTCTGTTTCGCTCTCTCTCTCTCTCTCTCTCTCCCTCCTCCCCACCCTCCCCCCCCCCCCCCCCCCCCCAGTCTCTCCTGGAGGCTCGTCAGGAGGTGAGCAGGAAGGAGCGGTCTCTGAGGACTTTGGGGAAGCACCTGTCGGAGGTTCAGAGGGAGCGAAGGCAGCTGGAGGAGAAACTGCAGAGAGCTGAGGAAGAGCTGAGGGACTCCCGCCAGAACACACACACACACACACACACACACACACACACACACACACACACACACACAGTTACACACACACACACACACGCACACACAGTTACACACCTAACAGGGCAGATATTAAAGGGGCAGTCCGTGTCAATGATGTCACAATGATGTCATCAGGGTCATTTTAGCTTTATAACAGTCTCATCATCACCAGGAAGCATGTGACTAAAGAAGCAAATCAAGTTGCATTATGGGAAATGTATTTTATTTTGTAGACTTAAAGAT
>JAJDFG010000960.1:0-5000 GCA_021039105.1 Scomber colias
TAAAAAATAAAAATAAAATAAAAAAATAAAAATCCTTCAGTAGGTGAAAAATAATCACGTCAATGTTTCAGCATCAGTAAGA
This sequence comes from Scomber colias, assembly GCA_021039105.1. Taxonomy (NCBI): domain Eukaryota; kingdom Metazoa; phylum Chordata; class Actinopteri; order Scombriformes; family Scombridae; genus Scomber; species Scomber colias. Next base: position 83 of record JAJDFG010000960.1, read on the forward strand.
AATGGGAACCAGCTGATGTGGTTTAACCCTCCTGTTGTCCTCAGGTCAAGGAAGGAAGGAAGGAAGGAGGGAAGGAGGGGAAGGAAGGAGGAGAGAAGGGGGAGGGAGGGAGGGAGGAAGGGGAGGGAGGGAGAGAGGAAGGAAGAAGGAAGGAAGGGAGGGAAGGAAGGAAGGAAGGGAGGGAAGAAGGGAAGGAGGGAGGGAGGGAGGAAGGAAGGAGAGAAGGAAGGGAGGGAGGGAGAGAAGGAGGGAGGAGGGAGGAAGGAAGTAAGGAGAGATGGGAGGGAGGAAGTAAGGAGTGAGGAAGGAAGGGAGGGGGAGAGAAGGAAGGGAGGAAGGAAGGAATGGAGGAAAGGAGGGAGGAAGGGAAGGAGAGAGAGAGGAAGGAGGGAGGGAGGGAGGAAGGAAAGGAGTAAGGAAGGATGAAGAGGAGGTGAGGAAAGAAGTATGGAAGGAGGGGAAGAATGAGGAAAAATTAAAGAAAGAGGAAGGAAGGAAGCAAGGAAGGGAGGAAAGAAGGAACAGTCAAAAGAGGGGTCAATTTGACCCGGGAGGACGACAGGAGGGTTAATATATTAACGTTGAATTATATAAATCTCTGATGATTATTTTAACGCTGCTGCGACGTCGACTAGTTTAAAGGAATAATTTCAACATTTTGGGAAATATGCTTATTAGTTTTCTATCAGAGTAAAATCAGAAGATGTTTAGTCTCACAAAAAAAACACCAACCAGCTCCTCTAAAACTCTCTGATTAACATGTTTTTATATGTGTTAGGTTTGTTTTTAGTTATTTATAGTAAACTCTATAAATAATAAGACATTTACATGTTTATATTATAACGTTTCTGTTTGTGTTCAGATTAAAGAAAAACCTGCAATAATGTGTTAATGAATGAGCTTTAGAGGTGCTTTTATTCCTACTTGAGCCATGCTAACAGTTCCCATCTACTTCAGTCTTTATGCTAAGCTAAGCTAACCACAGTGGATCATCTGACAGACACAAAATTACATTAAATCCATTAAATGTATGTTTATCTATGTTAAGTGCCAGTTAGGATTATCTGAGTTTAACAGTCCGTAATTTAAAGACGATAAACTCATAATTATAATAACTCCTTTATGTCATTGCTGAGGCTCAAGGTGGTTTCTATGGTAACTGAGTTTGTTGTTCGAGGGTTTAAATTACCGTACATTAACAAATTACAATTTAAATGCATTAAATGTGTTTAATTACATTACAGAGGCAGAGGGCGAGGCGTTCGTGTTAAGTACCAGGTCGGGTGTGTTGGGGCTTTTTTTTTATTTTTAAGGCGCATTATGTAATTTACAGGCGAGAAACTCATAATTACAATTATTCCTTTACGTCATTGAACGCATCATGAAGGATTTCCCCTGTTCGTTATGTTTACGTTCAGTGTTTCTTATTAAAACTCACAGTGTGAATCCTTTAGGTCCAACAAACATGATGAATGAGTTTCCTTCCTCATTAAATATTTTAAATCCTTCAGTTTTAAAGTTTCACATTTATGTTTACGAGCTTTCAGTCTTCTTCTTCTTCTCTTCCTGTTGTTGAGCATTAAAGGGTTCCACATGAACATCAGTGGAGTTTATTTTGTCCTGTTCATCCTTTCTAGATGCAGATTTTAATAAGTGCTCTATTAATAAACTTTATGATTACTGTAATTATTAGATTAAATGCTCCTTTAAATTCTCCTTTAACATGATCATGAGGTTTATTTAACTCTCTAAGAAAGAATAAGCATATTTCCCAAAATTGTTTAAATATTCCTTTAAAATAAAACAGATTAATGAACCTAAAAAAAAGTTTATTTTCTGACTAAAATAGTTTTAAATCTACTTTTTCTAAATTAATCTGATGCTAAAGTAATTTCCATGTACATTCCTGTAAATCTCAGAGAGCAGATGTTTGGATTTGTATAAATAATTTATCTGATTTTCATGCATAAAATGTCCCTTTGGAAGCTTTTGTGATCTTTCCTCGAGAGTCTTTTCCTTGTTTTTTCACATCGACTCTTTTCGTTATATTCTAGTGATAATTTGATTCCTTTCAGCAGAACATTTTATAATTATTTGGTCCCCATATTTGGTCCTTCCTGTCCTGAGACGCTTCACTCCTCCGTCGGTACTCCGCTGGGATAACGCTGCAGCAGCTCCTCCACCTCGATCACCTCCACCACCAGGTTACGGATCTCTTTGATGCAATCCAGAGGCGCATCGTCAGGGTTGGACGGTACTTCCTGTTTGGCTTCAGGACTGGACGGTACTTCCTGTTTGGCTTCAGGACTGGACGGTACTTCCTGTTTGGCGGGTTCATCCTGAGCTTCTGCCGCCTCCACCGATTCCACGCTCACAGCTTCTGTCTCCTTGTTAGTAGTTTTGTCGTCTGAGCTCGCAGGTTTGACCTCCTCTACCTCTGCGACATCAGTGGTTGCCATGACGACGTCCTCACAGCTCTGCAACACTTTCGTCTCCTCCGTGAGCTGCACATCTGACGGTGGTGATGCGCTTCCTGCCGACGCATCCAGAGAGTTGGGCTCAGCTTTCTCATCTTCCTCTGCCTTCAGGTCAGAGTTGGGTGTAATTACAGCCGCTTCGCCACCAGAGGGAGCCGCTGACTCACGTTGAGCCTCGTCACTGCTGGTGGCTGCACATTGGGAACCAGTACATTCTGCTGCAGGCTTACTGGTTCAGGTTCAGGTTCAGGCTCTGCAGCTTCAGCAGGAGCTTCACTGTGTGCTGCAGCTTCTTCTACATCTGCTTTTATACTTTCTACAACAGCAGTGATTTCTGATGAGGTGATTTCTGCATCCGTGTTCTGGATCTGCGGCTCAGGACTCGTCTCAGCTTCAGTTGTTTCAGTGGAGATCTCTTTCTCTTTCTCTTCTTGGATCTCAGTCTGTGCAGCTCCTCCGCTAACATCCTGCGTCTCAGTCACAGCTGCTGTCTCTACTGGAGCTACAGCTGGAGGTGATTCAGGTACGACGGCTGCATCAGAAGCCTCAGGTGTCTCGGATACGATGGGTACAGCAGGTGTTTCAGGTGTTTCAGGTGCAACAGAAGCCTCAGATTTCTCGGGTTCGATAGGTGCTTCAGGTGCCACAGTGCTGCTGGTCTCTGCCTGCACAGTCTGGATGACTTCTTCTGCTTTGGCGGCTGGTTGCTCCTCCTGACTGACAGTTTCTTTCTGTTCGATCTCTCCCAGCGGAGTCTCGATGACCGTAACACCTGCAGAGGGTTCAGTCTGCTGCTGCACGTCGTCCTGCTTCTGCTCCTTCTGCTCCTTCTTGGGGCTGGAAGACAAACCGTTGACCACGAGAGGAGAGGGAGGGGATGGGGATGGAGGAGCGGGCTCAGAGGAGGTTTTAGCGGGGGAGGCCAGCAGCATGGCGGGGCTTCCAGGAGTCGACCGGGATGGAGAGGAGAGGCTGGAGCGGCTGGACTCGCTCAGCAGATCTCTGCTGTCTGTGAACAGGTTGTACTTCTTCAGGCTGGCTGCTTCCTTCACCACTGCAGGAGCAAACAGGAACAGGAAGTATTAGACAGAGGGTTCGTTTGGCTGATTTAACATCTGTAAAGCGTAATCTATCAGTGTGATCGTACCTTGTGTGACTTCCTTGTCCAGAGTTTGGAGGAGGATTCCTTCGTAAACGTTCTCGACGTGGATGAAGTTTGAGTGATCAGCGTAGACGGATGACTCCAGAGCCTGAAGCTCCTGTAGAGAGAAAAGACACGAGGGGTCAAACTTTAATAAGAGAAGTACTGTTAAATTATCTTTATTTAGTAGTCTGTTCAGCCTTCATCAGGTGAAAACATCAGGTGTGCAGAGATTCTTTCTTAATTATCAGTCAAACAGAAGATGAAGTTGTTTAATCATTTCAGGTTTATGATCTGTTGAAGAGGGTCAGCCACTGAAAGAAGTTTTCTTCTCTGTAATAATTCCTACTGTTCATACTGACTATTAGAAGATCTGCTTCAAATGTGCTTTCAATGTAAAGTGATGGAGGACTAAATCCACAGTGTGTCCACACAGTCATTTAAAGTCTCTGATCAGCTTCTATTGAGCTTCATCAATGTGAGTTAGTCATATCAAGTGATATCTGACACATTTACAGTCTGTTTAGCATCGATTCCCTCTTAGAGTCCAGTTTGGGGACCTCAGAATCTCCTCTCAGCTTTATGTGGTTAATATTGTTCTGTTGGACTCTACAGGTGAAGCGGTTGGGATGAGAGTTAGCACCTCCGAATCTGAGGCCATGGTGCTCTGCTGGAAAAAGATGGACTGCCCCCTCAGGGTTGGAGGGGGGGTGGGGGGGGGGTCACTGCCCCAAGCGGAGAAGTATGTGGGAGTCTTCTTCACAATGAGGGTCAGATGGATGGATGAGTTTGACAGATGGATGGGTGCAACATCAGTAGTGATGACCATCCTGGTGAAGAAAGAGCTGAGCCTGAAGGTGAAGCTCTCAGTTTAGCAGTCAGTCTACGTCCCAACCCTCACCTATGCTCACCAGCTGTTGAGCTGTGGTGGAAGTATAGTAACAAAAAGACTTTGCTACTAAAACACTGTAACATTGAAACATAGAAGATGAAGATTTGACTCATTTGAACGCTGAAGCTTCATATTAGCTTCAGATCAACTTTTAAATCCATGTTTCCACAGAAGGAGGACTGTGGATTTAGTCCTCCATCACTTCCTGTAAACATGATGAAGGATCTAATGGTCAGTATGAACAGGAGGAATCATTACACACACATAAACACACATAAACACACTTCATGTTTATTTAGACTCCAGACTGTTGTTGAGGACAGACTTGAAAAGCTGTGAACTGCTCTTTATATGTGGCAGCAGCTCTACAGGTGTGTGTTGTGTGTGTGTGTCTGTGTGTGTGTGTGT
>JAJDFG010000960.1:7500-12500 GCA_021039105.1 Scomber colias
TTCTCTATGAGGATGTTAAACCATGTGGATATTTATATATAGACTGTTTGGTAAATGTTTCATTCTATAGAGCAGCGAGGAGCCACATATGATAACTTCACTGACTTTGATCTGCAGCATAAAAATGAAAACCAGTGACAGTTTCATTCATCTATCAGAGAGGAATGCAGCTCGTCCTGAGTGTGACAGCGACTCTCAGCCAGGATCAGGATCAGGATCAGGATCAGGATCAGAAACAACAAGAAGCTTTACCTCTGACTTTCTCCTCCAGTTGCTGTCTGGAGTTCAGGATCTGGTCCATGTCTGAGTGGATCAGGACTTCCTGCTGCCGGACCGACACGCGGCAGTCTTCCTTCAGAGCAGACAAACCCTCCAACAGATGCTCCTGGACCAGGATGTAGGCCGCCTCCACCGTCTGAGACCCAAAACAACTCATTATAAATCTAACTAAGATTAAATATGTTCAATCAGGTTCAATAAAATATGTTGTTCTTTGTCTGCCAACATATTTCTTTTTACCAGACTGCTTTAATTATCTTAATCCTCCTGCTGTCCTCAGGTCAAGGAGTGAGGAGGGAGGGAAGGAAGTGAAGAAGAAGGAAGGAAAGGAGTAAGGAGGGAGGGAAGGAAGTGAAGAAGAAGGAAGGGAAGAAGGAAGGACAGGAGGAAGGAAGGAAGGAAAGGAGTAAGGAGGGAGGGAGGGGGAGGGGGCAAAAGAGGAAAGAAGTAAGGAGAGAAGGAAGGAAGGAAGTGAAGAAGAAGGAATAGGAAGGGAGGAAGGGATTAAGGAGGGAGGAAAAGAGGAAGAAGGAAGGGAGGAAGGAAGGACAGGAGGAAGGGGTAAGGAGGGAGGGAGGGGGGAAAAGAGGAAAGAAGTAAGGAAAGGAAGGAAGTGAAGAAGAAGGAAGGGATTAAGGAGAGAAGAAAAGAGGAAGGAAGGAAGTGAGGAAGAAGGAAGGACAGGAGGGAGGGAGGGGGGAAAAGAGGAAAGAAGTAAGGAAAGGAAGAAAGTGAAGAAGAAAGGGAGGAACGGATTAAGGAGGGAGGAAAAGAGGAAGGAAGGAAGGAAGGAATGACAGGAGGAAGGAGTAAGGCGGGAGGGAGGGGGAAAAGAGGAAAGAAGTAAGGAAAGGAAGGAAGTGAAGAAGAAAGGGAGGAACGGATTAAGGAGGGAGGAAAAGAGGAAGGAAGGAAGTGAGGAAGAAGGAAGGGAGGACAAGAGGAGGGAGTAAGGAGGGGGAAAAGAGGAAAGAAGTAAGGAAAGGAAGGAAGTGAAGAAGAAGGAAGGGATCAAGGAGGGAGGAAGTGAGGAAGAAGGAAGGAAGTAAGGGAGGAAGTAAGGCTGCTATAATAAAGTTTAATTAATTAATTTAATAACTTTTATTCGTTGTTTTCTGTTAATCTCGTCTCTGCAGCAGCATGTCTGAGATCATTTTATTAAAGATTAATAACAATGAAAGTAGATTTTTATGACTCACAGCGAACCAGACTCTCTTCTTCTCCGTCTTCTTGGCTTTGAGGCGAGGCAGCATGTCTTTCTCTAGAGACGGCAGCAGCTGCTCCATCACCAGGTTCCCCATCACCTGGAAACACACCAACACATCCTCAATCAGTCAATGATGAGTCAAAGAGTCAATGATTCACTGATTCACTGATTCACTGATTTAATGATTTAATGATTTAATGATTTAATGATTCACTGATTTAATGATTTAATGATTTAATGATTCACTGATTCACTGATTTAATGATTCACTGATTCACTGATTTAATGATTTAATGATTCACTGATTCAATGATTCACTGATTCACTGATTTAATGATTTAATGATTCACTGATTCAATGATTCAATGATTCAATGATTCACTGATTTAATGATTCACTGATTCACTGATTTAATGATTCACTGATTTAATGATTTACTGATTCACTGATTTACTGATTTACTGATTCACTGATTCAATGATTTAATGATTTAATGATTTACTGATTCACTGATTTACTGATTTACTGATTTACTGATTTACTGATTCACTGATTCACTGATTTAATGATTCACTGATTCACTGATTCACTGATTTAATGATTCAATGATTCACTGATTCAATAATTCACTGATTCACTGATTTACTGATTCAATGATTCACTGATTCACTGATTTAATGATTCACTGATTCACTGATTCACTGATTTAATGATTCACTGATTCACTGATTTAATGATTCACTGATTCACTGATTTAATGATTCAATGATGATTCATACGAGAGCTACATAAGGGGTGTGCCATAGAGGGGTGTAAGGCATGGTTGGAAGGATAGTCACATTATGCTTTGAATATGTATGAAGCATGAGGGGTGCCAGGGGTGGGGGCTGCCTTTAAGTTGTAAGATGAGTATTTTATTTTTTATTTTTTCAGATATTTTTTATTTTTTTTTGTCTGTTTTTCTCCTCGTCCTATCTATCTGTTTCTCCTTTTTTACTTTCTTAAACAGACTTTTGTGGAATTTGTGTCATATCTGTAACACTTGAAATGTTTGTACTGTAAAGTTATGTTAAAACAAATAAAAATTTGAATGACAAAAAAAAAAGATTCATATGAGTAGAATAAGAGACACAGAACCAGACTAAGAACTTCTCCAGAGACACAGAGAGAAGAATCAAAACTGTTTATAATGACATGAAAACTAAAAGAGAAGAAATCATCACACCTGCAGACAGAAAACATTTAGTTGTAATTATTGATATGAATATTTAACCCTTAAACAGGCCTTACTAGTTATGTCATTTGCACCTAAAGTAAGGAAGGAAGGAAGGAAGGAAGGAAGGAAAGGAGGGAAGAAGGAAGGAAAGGAGGAAGGAAGGGAAGCAAGGGAGGAAGAAGGAAGGAAAGGAAGGAGGGAGGAAGGAAGGAAGGTAAGAAGGAAAGGAGGGAAGAAGGAAGGGAAGGAAGGGAGGAAGAAGGAAGGAAAGGGAGGAGGAAGGAAGGAAGGGAGATAGGGGGGGAGGGAGGGAGGACGGAAGGAAGGAAGAAAGGAAGGACAGAGGAAGGAAGGAAGGAAGAAAGAAAGGAAGGACAGATGAAGGAAGGAAGAAAGGAAGGACAGATGAAGGAAGGAAGAAAGGACAGAAGGAGGGAACATTTACCCTAACAGCTGAACTTAGATCTGAGGAAGGAAGGAAGGAAGGAAGGAAGGACAGAGGAAGGACCCACACGAAGGTTAAAGAGTCTGTATCTCCTGGTGCACGTTGTCTGTTTAACCCTCCTGTTGTCCTCGTGTCAAGGAAGGAAGGAAGGGAGGAAGAAGGAAGGAAAGTAGGGAGGGAGGAAGGGATGAAGGGTAAGGAAAGGAGGGAGGAAGGAAGGGAGGAAAGGAAAGAAGTAAGGGAGGTAGGAGAGGAAGGGAGGAAAGGAAAGAAGTAAGGGAGGTAGGAGAGGAAGGAAGGAAGGAAGGAAAGAAGGGAGGAATAAGGAAGGAAGGAAAAGAGGAAGGAAGGAAGGAAGGAAGGAAGAGAGGAAAGAAGGAAGGAAAGCAGGGAGTAAGGAAGGAGAACAGGAAGGAAGGAAGGAGGGAAAGAGGGAAGGAAGGAGGGAAGGAGGGAAGGAAGGAAGGAAGGAAGAAAGGGGGATGGAGGAAGGAAGTGAGGAAAGAGAAAGGAAGGAAAGAAGGAAGGGACGAAAGAGAGAAGGAGGGATGGAGGAAGGACTGACGGAAGGAAGGAAGGGAAGAAGGAAAGGAGGAAGGGAGGGAACAGTCAAAACAGACGGGGTCAATTTGACCCGGAGGACGACACGAAGGTTAAGGGTTAATCAGCTGGTTTTATTAAATGTTAAATGCTCAGTTTACCGTCATATATGATAAAAGACAAATCAGTTAAATCTTCATTATAAAGAAGCTGGAAACTATTTTTAGTTGCCAATTTGATTTTCTGTCAAACCGAGTAATCAATTAATCAATTAATCAATTAACTGCTGCAGCTCTGTTAAATCGGTTACTGTATGAGTGCAGTGTGTTCTCTGTTGTGTTCCTCCTGTCCTTCCTTCTTCCCTTCCTTCTTCACTACCTTCCTCCCTTCCTTCCTCCCTACTTCTTCACTTCCTTCCCTCCCTCCCTACTCCTTCCCTCCCTCCCTCATTCCTTGACCTGAGGACAACATTTTAAATCAATGTTAGACTGTTTTTGTAGATATGTTAAAGATGTGATAAACTGGATATTAACTGTGTGTGTGTGTGTGTGTGTGTGTGTGTGTGTGTGTGTGTGTGTGTGTGTGTGTGTGTGTGTGTGTGTGTGTGTGTGTGTGTGTGTGTGTGTCCTGTGCAGCTGTTCCTTTAAAAACAGGGTGAAGCTGTTTGTGCTGCCAACATTTCTGTCATTCCACTAATTTCTCTGCTCTGACTCTGTGTGTGTGTGTGTGTGTGTGTGTGTGTGTGTGTGTGTGTGTGTGTGTGTGTGGGTGTGTGTGTGTGTGTGGGTGTGTCTGTGTCGGTGAGCGTGTGTGTGTCGGTGAGTGGGTGTGTGTGTGTGTGTGTGGTTGTGTCTGTGTGTATATGTATATGTGTTAGTGTGTGTGTGTGTGTCTGTGTGTGTGTGCAGGCATGTGTGTGTGTGTGTGTATATATGTGCTAGTGTGTGTGTGTGCTAGTGTGTGTGTATGCATGTGTGTGTGTGTGCTAGTGTGTGTGTGTGCTCTCTGCTGTATTTTTACTCCACCACTAACAGAATGAAACAACAGGAAATGTTTGAACTTCTTTTCTGAAACTAAATGACCTCAGCGAAGCTTCCTGCAGCTCCTCAAACTTCCTCTGAACCTCCAGCCGCCGGCCGCCTCTCAACAAACGGCTTTGTGACCCGACAGCAACACAATGGAGCATTCACACTCTCATTATACTTTAAAAAAAAAAAAAGGAAACGAAGCAGGAAGCTCAGAGAGGAAAGAAAAGAGGAAAGAGAGAAAAGATGAGTGAACAGGAGCTCCTCTCTCTCTCTCTCTGTCTCTCT
>JAJDFG010000960.1:17500-37500 GCA_021039105.1 Scomber colias
ATGCTGGGAAAAATAAAAACACGGATTCTACTTATATGCGCATGAGGCGGGGCCATGGGTGGAGTCATGGGCGGAGTCATGGGCGGAGCGGGGAGGTTGCTATGGTTGCGAGGGCTGGATCTGGAGGACATTGGTCAATCAACCTGTCAATCAGGACGTAGCCACGCCCTAATGCATACCCTGCTTTATCGTCACATATAAAATCAGGGAGGCCAAAATGTCCCAAATGAACATCATACTGCATTGAAGAAGGCTTTAAACTAGCGATTGAGACCATAAACACATTTTGAAAACGTTTACTGAGGTTAGAAATCAAGTGAGAAGTTGGTGAATTCTCCATTGACTTGTATAGAGACGGTCGCCCCCTGGTGGCCTTTTGATAGAATGCAGTTCTAAGTTACTTCCACGTTGGCCTCATTTCAGAGGACCAGAGCTCCCGCCTGGTTTCTGTCCAATATTCTCTCTCTTTTAGCTCTGTTTTTACTCTCCACCAGCTCCTGAGGGAAATATCTAAATGCTCCACTATGTTCAGCAGCTAGTCTACAGATAACTGTGTGTGTGTAGCAGGTAGAGTACAGAGGCTTTTATTCTGAAAACGTCTCTATGAGAATGAACCAGAAGAGTAAAGTTGCAGCTTCACTCACTCGTATCATCAGGGAAGCATTTGTCCACCATGGCCATGTACTTCTCCTCCGTGGTCAGGACGGTGCCCCCTGTAGGCAGCAGCTTGTGGCGCGGAGGAACCCCTTTAACAAAAGTCTGATAAAAAAAAGGGACAGAAAAAGAAAAAATGGGGAAAACAAACCAGAATGTAAGTGACTTAGTGTTTCAGATTGGCTCCGTTTAACCATCAGTAGCAGTTCCTCGGTCGTTCTCACCTCCAGACTGTCGTGACACTCCAGGCAGTAGTTGGCTCTCACCACCACATACCTCTCCCTCCACTTCCTGGTGTCATCAAAGTAAAGCACGCCTTCCTCGTAGAGCACCTCGCCTTCCTGCAGCGCCTCCTGATTAAAAACACATGAACAAACGTTTTTTTACTTTGTCAAATTTGACCCAGGACAGGATGTGAAGGTTAAAATAGTTTCATTTTTGGGCGTTTTGGGCGACTTTACTGTATGTTCTGCTGTGAAACCAGTGAAACCATTGTACCTTCTGCTTGAGCAGCTGTGTGATCATCTCCTTCTGCTGCTCCAGATCATCTTCTACCTGAGAGAACCGCCACACCGAGAACTGCTTCCTGTAGTACGGACTGAAGCCTTTCAGCTCCGCCTCGGCCTGATCTGCAGGAATACACGGAGAAAAAAACAGATTAGGAATATATACCAACTCACACACTCTCACACACACATACACAGACACACACACACGCACGCACAAAAACACCTTTTATTGTGGAGAAAAGGCTTCATATACTGAGTTTCCTGCTCAGATTTCACAGCAACAATAAGAAGTTGAGAGTGTTGCTGCAGGCAGAGGATGAACCAGGAAGTTAAGTTCAGCTAAAAAACACAAAGAGTCCAAGATGTGTACTCAAATGACGGCAAGACGGTTAACCATCACGATCTGTTTTCCACTCAGGCACGACAAAGAGAAACTGATCAATCTGAACCCAATGGGAGCGATCAATAAATATGAGCTCTGTGATATCAGAAGATGATAAAAAGCTCATCAAGCAAACAGGAGTCAAATCCAACACGTTGATCCTGAGGTGTCCATACAATCAGCAGTGAGGTCAAAAGGTGACAAAACAAAAGCATGAAAATGATCCTCTCAGTAAAATTCAGCTTGGTTTCACTGATACTGATACTGAAAGAGTTTAAAAGCAGATATAAAGTGTTTTTTATGATGTTAAATGTGGTCAAAGTACCAAAATGTGAGGCGAACATGTGTAAAACTCAGGGCAGCAATCCTTCAATATGGTTTTTCACAGATTGTTTAAAGAGACAGGAGCTAAAACGGCCTGAATGTAGGTAGAATGTTCCAGAATCTTTGGTCGCTAAGGTGGTTGCTAAGGGAAGCCTTAAAGAGACAGGAGCTAAAACGGCCTGAACGTAGGTAGAACGTTCTGGAATCTGTGGTTGCTAAGGTGGTTGCTAAGGGGAGCCTTAAAGAGACAGGAGCTAAAACGGCCTGAACGTAGGTAGAATGTTCCGGAATCTTTAGTCGCTAAGGTGGTTGCTAAGGGGGGGGCTTAAAGAGACAGGAGCTAAAACGGCCTGAACGTAGGTAGAACGTTCCGGAATCTTTGGTCGCTAAGGTGGTTGCTAAGGGAAGCCTTAAAGAGACAGGAGCTAAAACGGCCTGAACATTATGTAGAATGTTCCGGAATCTTTGGTCGCTAAGGTGGTTGCTAAGGGGAGCCTTAAAGAGACAGGAGCTAAAACAGCCTGAACATTATGTAGAATGTTCCGGAATCTTTGGTCGCTAAGGTGGTTGCTAAGGGAAGCCTTAAAGAGACAGGAGCTAAAACGGCCTGAACGTAGGTAGAATGTTCCGGAATCTTTGGTCGCTAAGGTGGTTGCTAGGAGGTTGCCGGGGGGGGGCCTTAAAGAGACAGGAGGTAAAACAGCCTGTTAATAGACAGAGGCTGAACTGAGCGGCTGCATAAAAGGTCCAGTAGAAGATAAATAAGGAGTTTTTAACTGGAAATCATGTAAAGATATTCCAGTAGAGACACAGAATATTAATATAGAGCTGGAGATGAGCAGAATATGAACTCTTTAAGTCATTTATGAAGCAATTTTCAAGATTTACTATTTTCTTTGTTTTATATCATTAAAAACTGAATATCTTTTAGTTCTGGACTGTTAGGTGAACTTCAGCTTATGATGCATTTTCCACAATAAAATCCATTGATTCATCCTGAAACAGCTATTTCACAAATGCTAAAAAAGAAATCTTTACTTTTTAGATTTGTCTGCTAAAAACAAACACAAAGCAGAAGCAGCTGCAGTTATAATCTCTTTGTTTGGAAGTTTGTTCATCGTTTTGCCAAAAAGCTTCACACATGACGACGCTTTCTAAAAACAAAAACCTGAGCTCAACTCCACACTCAACACTTATTTTCCATCTCTACTCTTCCTCTGACTTAAAAACACCAGATGATTACACACACACACACACACGCACACGCACGCACACACACACACACACACACACAGAGTGATTCCTGCCCAGCACTGTAATCAGGTCAGAGAGGCTGCTGTTAGGACTCGTTAGCATCTTTTCTGGAGTTTATGAGTAATTTCTGAGCGTCTAATCAGACTGTGTGTCTCTGCAGACGACTCCAAGGCCGCTCTCACTCTACACACACCATCAACACACACACACACACACACACACACACACACTCTCACTACACACACCATCAACACACACACACACACTCTACGCACCATCAACCAGATCTATTTACTCTGTGTTCTCCCTGCTGGCAGCGCACACAAACACAAACACACACACACACACACACACACACACACACACACACACACACACACACACACACACACACACACAGAGGCTCAGATTTCTCTGGGCCAGATTCCTGAAGCGGGAGGATTCAGTTACTGAAGGAAAAAAGCAAACAAAGCAAACTGACACGAAACAGCTAAAAGAAGACAAGAAGATAATTGGAACTCAGCCACCGTCTGTTTTGACTGTTCCTTCTTTCCTCCCTTCCTTCCTTCCTCCTTCTTTCCTTCACTTCTTCCTTCCTTCCTTTCCTTCCTTCTTTCCTTTCCTCCCTTCCTCCCTCCTTTCCTCTGTTCCTTCTTTCCTTTCCTCCCTCCCTTCTCTCTTTCAGTCTTTCCTCTGTCCTTCTTTCCTTCCTTCCTCTTTTCCTTTGTCCCTCCCTCCCTCCCTCCTTCCTTCCTTTCCTTCCTCCCTCCTTCTTTCCTTCCCTCCCTCCCTCCCTCCTTTCCTTCCTTTCTTCCTCCCTTCCTTCCTTTTGTCTTTCCTTCCCTTCTTCCTTCCTTCCTCCCTTCCTTTTGTCCTTCTTTCCTCCCTCCCTCCTTCTTTCCTTCCCTTCCCTTTCTCCCTTCCTTCTTTCATCCCTCCTTCTCTCTTTCATTCTTTCCTTCCTTCCTCCTACCTGCCTTCTTTCGTCCTTCCTTCCTCCCTCTTTCTTTCCTTCCTTTCTTTCCTTCCTTCCTCTTTTCCTTCCCCCCTTCCTTCTTTCCTCCCTCCCTCCCTCCCTCCTTTCCTTCCTTCCTCCTCCTTTTCTTCCTTACTCCCTTCCTTTCTTCCTTCCTTCCTTCCTCCCTTCCTTCCTTTTGTCTTTCCTTCCCTTCTTCCTTCCTTCCTTCCCTTCCTTTTGTCCATCTTTCCTCCCTCCCTCCTTCTTTCATTCCCTTCTTCCTTTCTCCCTTCCTCCCGTCCTCCTTCTTTCCTTCCCTTCTTCCTTCCTCCCTCCCTCCTTCTCTCTTTCATTCCTTTCTCCCTCCCTCTCTCCTTCCTTCTTTCCTCCTCCCTCCCTCCCTCCCTCCCTTCCTTCCTTCCTTCTTTCATTCCCTTCTTCCTTCCTCCCTTCCTTCTGTCCTTCCTTCCTCCCGCCCTCCTTCTTTCCTTCCCTTCTTCCTTCCTCCTTCTCTCTTTCATTCCTTCTTCCCTTCCTTTCTCCCTCCCTGTCTCCTTCCTTCTTTCCTCCTCCCTCCCTCCCTTCCTTCCTTCCTTCTTTCATTCCCTTCTTCCTTCCTCCCTTCCTTTTGTCCTTCCTTCCTCCCGCCCTCCTTCTTTCCTTCCCTTCTTCCTTTCTCCCTTCCTCCTTCTCTCTTTCATTCCTTCTTCCCTTCCTTTCTCCCTCCCTCTCTCCTTCCTTCCTTCTTTCCTCCCTCCCTTCTTTCTTTCTTTCTTTCTTTCGACCGTCCTTCCTTCCTCCTTTCCTTCCTTCCTCCCTTCCCTCATTCCTCCCTCCCTCCCTCCTTTCCTGTGTGCAGATTTCTGGCACCAGAATTCATTAAATGAGTATTTACCCAGCTTTAAGTGCTCTAAACTCTAATGGGTAATTCCCAGTGACACACCCTCCACTTAATGGATAAACATGGCCGAGTGTGCGGTCGCTGTTTATCCTCTCCTCCGCTCTACGCTGAGTGTTAATGTCGGGGTAGATCTCTCTCTGTCATTATCTCGCTGTGAAGCTCACAGGATGGGTTTTTTTTTTGTTTTTTTTTAATGGCGCAGGGCCACACAAACCCTGCTGAGCGTCACTATGGAAACAAGAAGCTGCGGCGCTCCATCACACTGCGTCCCTGAGCTGAAGATGTTGGTTGCAGACGAGGAGGGGAAAAAAAAAAAAAGCTTGTTGTAGCTCAGTTACAGAAGAAAAGATGTTTAATCCTTTTATTCTTTAACTTTATATTCAGATGAGTCATGCATTTCAATGTTGAGGTTTTATCTGTATAATTTAATTTAACAGCTTTTTCAGGGGTTAAAAACTCTCATGTCCTTTTAATGATTTTAACCCTCCTGTTGTCCCCGAGTCAAGGAAGGAAGGAAGGGAGGGAGGGAGGGAGGGAGGGAGGAAGGAAGGAAGGAAGGAAGGAAGGAAGGAAGGGAGGAAGGAACGGAAGAAGAAGGAAGGGAGAAAAGGAGGGAGGAAGGAAGGGAGGAAAGGAGAGAAGGAACGGAGGAAGGAAATGAAGAAGAAGGAACGGAGAAAGGAAGGGAGGGATGGAGGGAGGAAGAAAGGATGGAAGGAAGGAAGGGAGGAAGGAAGGATGGAACGGAAGAAGAAGGAAGGGAGAAAAGGAGGGAGGAGGGAAGGGAGGAAAGGAGATGGAACAGAGGAAGGAAAGGAGGGAGGAAGGAAGGGAGGAAAGAAAAGGAAAGAAGGAAGGAAAGGAAGGAAGGAAGGGAGGAAAGGAGAGAAGGAACAGAGTAAGGAAGGGAAGGAACGAAGGAAGGAAAGGAGGGAGGAAGGAAGGGAGGAAAGAAAAGAAGGAAGGGAGGAAAGGAGAGAAGGAACGGAGGAAGGAAAGGAGGAAAGGAAAGGAAAGAAGGAAGGAGGGAGGACTGTAGAAAGGGAAATAGGAAGGGAGGAAAGAAGGAAGGGAGGAAGGTAGGGGGAGGAAAGACGGGGAGAGGGAGCGAGGTAGGAAAGGAAGAAAGGAAGGGAGTAAAGAAAAGAAGGAAGGGAGGAAGGACAGGAAGGAAGGAAGGAAGGGAGGAAAGGAAAGGAAAGAAGGAAGGAGGGAGGACTGTAGAAAGGGAAATAGGAAGGGAGGAAAGAAGGAAGGGAGGAAGGTAGGGGGAGGAAAGACGGGGAGAGGGAGAGAGGTAGGAAAGGAAGAAAGGAGGGAGGGAAGGAAAGAAGGAAGGGGGGGGGTCAGTGCTGTTATCATGTCCTCTGCAGTGAGTTATGGATATCTGCTCTTTCCTCAAAGTTTCGGGAGTCGATCTCAATCATTGGCAGTTGAGCGACCTACAAAATGCCCTCTAGTAACCTGCTAGTAACCTGGTAACCGTTGGAAACAACCCAGCTGACATTTGGTGATGTCAGCTGTTAAAAGGTTGAACTCATCCTTCATCTACTTCCTGTCAAGATAAGTGATGGTAGCTGGAAACCAGTCAGAGGAGCGTTAATGGGATTCTCTCAGTCACACACACACACACACACACACACACACACACACACACACACACAAGATAACACTTTCTATGAGCTGCTGGAAGGCGGCAGCGTCGTCTCACATGTCAAACACCATCACAGTGTCCTACAGGAAGTTACTTCCTGTCGTCCTCCTGGGTCAAATTGACCACGTCTCTTTTGACTCTTCCTTCCTTCCTTCCTTCTACCTTTCCTTCCTCCCTTCCTTCCTATAGAGCTTTCCTAGTTGTTATGACAACTCAGAGTGCTTTTACATTACACCAATTCATACACTGAGGAAGAGCCTCAATTTAGATTTAGATTAGGTTTAGTTAGGATCCGGCCCACATGAGATCAAATTGGGCTGTATGTGGCCCTTGAATGAAGATGAGTTTGACACCTCTGATTTAAGACTTATAACATCAGCTATAACCCTAAAAATATCCTAAAATATGAATATAATGGTATAATGGATGAATGAGATGTCTTAATTCAGGGGGACAGTCATGTATTCCTTAAAATGAGAGTAAGAGGAATCACTGATGCCACAAAAAAACCCTCTAGATTTTGTGTTCAGAGGTAAATCAGATCAGTTAAGTCTAGTTAAAGTTAAACAGACTCATGGTGTAAATAAGTCAGAGGTTGCTTCTTCATCATCATCATCAGCAGCTGCAGTTTAAGGCTCAGACCATCCTCGGGGGGATTCTCTTGTTTTTTCCTCCGAGTCTAAACAATGCAGCATTTAAAAAGGTTAGATCCGTCTCTCGTGGTCCTCCTCTGACCCCCGATCAGCTAATCAACACACACACACACACACACACACACACACACACACACACACACACACACACACACACACACACACACACACACACACACACACACACACACACACACACAGAGCACAATAACCAATCATGCACACTGTGGATATCCTGCTTCCACCTCCTGAGTGACTCTCCACTCAGATGACTTTTCCTGGTGCTCGATGGTTATTTCAGAAGGTCTGTCTGATATCTCGACACCCAGTGGACACATATCCATCAAATTCATGATCCTCAGAGGATGAATCCAAATATTTAAGTCTTTACTGTCAATCTAATCCAAAACAGACTCATGAAAAACCAACCTGACGTGCACACTGGTCTGATACTAATGAGTATTTTTTCGTTTTGTTTTATAAAATTGGAGAAAATGATGAAGAGTTTAAATGACATTATTTCCCAAAGATGACTCAATCAGTTGTCTTGTTTTGTCCCAAACAAAAGTCCACCATCAAATATTCAATTTGCTATCATAAAAAAGCCTAAAGACACCAAAAAATATTCACAGTTAAGAAGCAGGAATCAGACAATTTTGGCATTTTATTTTTAAAAAATGGCTGAGTTGCTCTCATTCCATCAACAAACCAGTACTTAGACAGGCTAAGAAAATAATTGCCGACCCCTCTCATGTCTTGAATTCAGAATATGTACTGCTACCCTCTGGCAGACATTACAGAGTCTCAGTTAAACACAAGAAAAGATACCTGAACAGATATAAGTTTTCATTCATCCCATTATGTATTGCTCTGTTAAACTCAGGCCGTTAACAAGGGGCTTCCTTTCTCTAATGTGATGCAATGTATGCAGCTTATGTCAATGCACTTAGCACTTGTGTGTGTTTTTGCACTAGTCTTTTTTTCTTTCTTGTCATGTTATGTGTTATATGTACTGTAGCAGCCCGTATGGTCCAAGACTAATTTCCTTTGGGACTAAATAAAGAAATCTTGAATCTTGAAACCAGAGAAACCAAATTAATATCAAAAGCTCAAAAGGACTTCAAGACACCAACACTGGCAGCATTTAGATGAGACCTGCACCAATACAACAGGAACAGGACCCAACCAGACCTGATCAGACTCAGACTCATGTGACTGGAAACAGGAAACAACAGCCGTCTCCTGTGGTGAAGTCTGCTAATGAGTTAATGCCTCCATCCTCCTCTAACAAAGGTCAAGGGTCAATGAGGTTTATTAGTCTCCATGTGGTTTAGTTTAAATTTAAAGGGTTAAAATGTGAAAATAAAAGTATGAATAACTTCACACATTCTTTTTTTGTGGACCCAGCATCAAATTTCTGCTTTTAATCCATTTAGAGAGAATATATTAGAGGATTATGGTAAAAATGTCTAAGTGGTGTAACCATAAAAACAGTAAATAGTCAATAAATCACCATATCAACTAGTTTGGCATGATCTTCCTTCCTTCCTTCCATCCTTCCTTCCTTCCTTCCTTCCTTCCTTCCTTCCTTCCTACCTAACACCATATCAACTAGTTTGGCATGATCTTCCTTCCTTCCTTCCTTCCTTCCTTCCTTCCTTCCTTCCTTCCTTCCTAACACCATATCAACTAGTTTGGCATGATCTTACATCCTTCCTTCCTTCCTTCCTACCTAACACCATATCAACTAGTTTGGCATGATCTTACATCCTTCCTTCCTTCCTTCCTTCCTTCCTTCCTTCCTTCCTTCCTTCCTACCTAACACCATATCAACTAGTTTGGCATGATCTTACATCCTTCCTTCCTTCCTTCCTTCCTTCCTTCCTTCCTTCCTTCCTTCCTTCCTTCCTTCCTTCCTACCTAACACCATATCAACTAGTTTGGCATGATCTTACATCCATCCTTCCTTCCTTCCTTCCTTCCTACCTAACACCATATCAACTAGTGTGGCATGATCTTACATTATAACTTTTATATTAAATAAAGCTAATGAAATACTATTGTTCTACATATTACATTTAATCTGGAGAATCATGGAGATCAGGAACCTGACTGCTTTCTTTCTTTCTTTCTTTCTTTCCATCCTTCTCTCCTTACTTCCTTCTTTTCCTCCCTCCCTCCTTACTCCTTTCCTTCCTCATTCCTTCCTTTCTTTCTTTCCTTCCTTCTTTCCTTCCTTCCTTGACCTGAGGACAACAGGGGGGTTAATAGACTTTCTTTCCTTCCTTCTTTCCTTCCTTCTTTCCTATCTTTCTCCTTGATCTTTCTTTCCTTCCTTCCTTATTCAGTCTTACTTTTGGTTTAAAAAAATGGTTTTATATCATTTAAATGATATAAAACCAACAAAAATACTAAATGATGCAGCTTTTAAATCTAGTTTAACATATTTTTTTACTCCTCATCTTGCCGACCGTTATTTATTTCTGACTCAGCTCCAGGTCAGAATTACTACAGCTGCTCGGTATCATCTGTTTTCTTGTGAGTCTCCAGATTTTGGCGGGCTGGACAGTCTGCAGGTTTTCTCTCAGCCAGTCACAGCAGGTGGTTGGATGAGCTCTTCTCCTCCAACTGGACCACTTCACTAATCCGTTAATGAAATCTTGAGTTGGAATTAAAAGCTGCAGACTGTTTCAGCTCCACGGCTCACAGTCTGATCTAAAACACAGACGCTCTGCAGAGTCACAGGCTTTCCTCCGGCACCTTCCTTCCTTCTGTCCTTCCTTCCTCCCTTCTTTCCTTCTTCCTTCCTTCTTTCCTTCTTCTTTCCATCCTTCCTTCCTTCCTATCTTTTTCCTGTATCCTTCCTTCCTTCCTTCCTTCCTATCTTTCTCCTCTTTCTCCTTTATCATTCTTTCCTTCTTTCCTTCCTTCTGTCCTTCCTCCCTTCCTTTTTCCTTCCGTCCTTTCTTCCTTCCTATCTTTCTCCTTTATCATTCTTTCCTTCCTTCTGTCCTTCCTTCCTTCCTTCTTTCTCTCTGCAGAGTCACAGGCTTTCCTCTGGCACCCTAAACTCCTAAACTGTCTTTCTCTGGAGGTCACGAAAAGAGGAAGGAAGGTGGAATGGAGGAAGGAAAGGAGGAAGGAAGGAACAAAGGAAGGAAGGAAGGAAGGACGAAAAGAGGAAGGAAGGTGGAATGGAGGAAGCAAAGGAGGAAGGAAGGAAGGAAGGAAGGAAGGAAGGAAGGAAGGACGAAAAGAGGAAGGAAGGTGGAATGGAGGAGGGAAAAGGAGGAAGGAAGGAACGAAGGAAAGGAGTTAGGACAAAAAGGGGAAGGAATTTAGGAGAGAAGGAAGGAACGAAGGAAAGGAGTAAGGACGAAAAGAGGAAGGAATTTAGGAGAGAAGGAAGGAACGAAGGAAAGGAAGAAGGAAAGGAGTAAGGACGAAAAGAGGAAGGACGGTGGAATGGAGGAAGGACGGTGGATGGGAGGAAGGAAGGAAGGAAGGAGGAAGGAAGGAAGGAGATAGGAAAGGAGTAAGGAGGGAGGAAGGAAGGGAGGAAGGATGGAAGGAAGGAAGGAAAGGAGTAAGGATGAAAAGAGGAAGGAAGGAGCTCCACGGCTCTGACCTGATCTAAAACACAGACGCTCTGCAGAGTCACAGGCTTTCCTCTGGCACCTTCCTTCCTTCTGTCCTTCCTTCCTTTCCTCTGGCACCCTAAACTCCTAAACTGTCTTTCTCTGGAGGTCACGAAAAGAGGAAGGAAGGTGGAATGAAAGAAGGAAGGAAGGAAGGAAGGAAGGAAGGAAGGAAGGAAGGAAGGAAGGAAGGAAAGGAGTAAGGACGAAAAGAGGAAGGAAGGTGGAATGGAGGAAGGAAAGGAGGAAGGAAGGAACGAAGGAAAGGAGTAAGGACAAAAAGAGGAAGGAATTTAGGAGAGAAGGAAGGGAAGGAAGGAGGAAGGACGAAAAGAGGAAGGAATTTAGGAGAGATGGAAGGGAGGAAGGAAAGGAAGAGGGAAAGGAGTAAGGACGAAAAGAGGAAGGACGGTGGAATGGAGGGAGGAAGGAAGGAAAGGAAGGAAGGAAGGAAGGAAGGAAAGGAGTTATGAGGGAGGAAGGAAGGAACAAACGAAGGAAAGGAGTAAGGACGAAAAGAGGAAGGACGGTGGAATGGAGGAAGGAAGGAAGGAAGGAAGGAAGGAAGGAAGGAAGGAAGGAAGGAAGGAAGGAAGGAAGGAAGGAAGGAACGAAGGAAGGAAGGAAGGAAGGAAAGGAGTAAGGATGAAAAGAGGAAGGAAGGAGCTCCACGGCTCACAGTCTGATCTAAAACACAGACGGTCTGCAGAGTCACAGGCTTTCCTCTGGCACCTTCCTTCCTTCTGTCCTTCCTTCCTTTCCTCTGGCACCCTAAACTCCTAAACTGTCTTTCTCTGGAGGTCTGTTACTGTTGGTGCAGATGCATGCTTCAACTTTCCATAAAGTAAAGTCAGTCCAGGAGAATGCAGAACATTACGAGGCCACGGAGGAAGATGGGAAGAGAAAACAGATGGCTGAAATCAGGGAGTGATTTGTGAAGAAATCAAAAAGGGGGGGGGGGGGGGGGGGGTGTTTCTGAAGTATGATCATAAATCAGAACCACAGTGAGCCTATAGAGACCATGGAGAGTATTACACTGTTGTCTCGCAGCTGTTACAGTAAAACAGACACAGATTGAAATTATGTGATGTCATGTTCATGCCTCGTCCTTTACCTCATACACACACAGGAGATGTTTTCATACACAGAAAAACTAAAGGTTAATTCCTGCAGAGCAACTATGGATAAAACACTCAAAATACACTTAATGTCAACTCCTGCAGGTTCAACAAACTTCAATAATGAATAGAAGATAAAGCAACAACTCAACAGTAGATGCAGTCTGCTTCTATGACCGACTTCTGTCAGCTTTGATGGTTTCTTGTTGAGAGGTCGTCCTTCTTTTACCCAAATCTTTGCAAATCTGAGCAGACAAGAAGGCAACAACCTGGTCCATTTACTGCGTCGTCATGGCAACACTGGTCCATTAAAGTGCAGGTTCATATAGTTCTGCATCAACTCAACGCTATCGTGAATCTAGTGTTGTAGTACTCGAGATCGGTCTTGGTCTCGACACCATTTTTTGAGGTTCTTGGTCTTGTCTCGGTCTCGGACTGGGCGGACTCTGGGTTTTTTTTCTAACGAGACCGGTCTAAGACTAACTAAGACCACCGCTGATAGGCTTTTTGTCCATGCCTTACTGATAAAGGTCCATTTATGCTCAACTGACATACGAAAATGTTTACGTCCTTTTCAAACGATGTTACCGTCATTGCTCACATACTTCAATGTGTCCTTTCCGTTGGCATGGATGTTAACCAATACATCCACCAGGGGGCAGCGCAGAGTCAATACATCCACCAGGGGGCAGCACCGAGTCAGTACATCCACCAGGGGGCAGCACAGAGTCAACCAATACATCCACCAGGGGGCAGCACAGAGTCAATACATCCACCAGGGGGCAGCACAGAGTCAATACATCCACCAGGGGGCAGCACAGAGTCAAAAACAAACATGGCAGCTGTGGAGGAGATATTGATAATGTTCCTCTTGCATAAAAGACAAAAACGATATGTTTAAAGTTTCTAATCAACTCTCACAACCTTTCCTCAAAAAGTTCCTCCGTTGTTATTTCTTCTTCGTGTCTCACTAGAGCTACGTATGGAGTAGTGACAGCAACACTGCCCCCCCATGGTTTCCAGTGGTACTGCTCCGTTTGGTCCGTAATGTCTTAGTCTCGGTTGGTTACTCCAGTTCTAAAGTCTTTACACTGGCTCCCAGTCAGCTATAGAATAGATTTTAAAGTTCTGCTACTGGTCTACAAATCACTGAATGGTTTAGGTCCAGAATACATGAATGACATGTTAGTAGAATATAAACCCAGTAGAGCTCTGAGATCTACTGACTCAGGTCAGATAGTTGAGCCCAGAGCTCTGAGATCTACTGACTCAGGTCAGATAGTTGAGCCCAGAGCTCTGAGATCTACTGACTCAGGTCAGATAGTTGAGCCCAGAGTTCAAACTAAACATGGTGAAGCAGCTTTTACACAACTGGAACAAACTACCAGCAGAACTGTGAACATGTTTCAATCCAGGTTAAAAACATTTCCCATTGTGTATGAAATGCTCTATATAAATAAAACTTCCTTGCCTAAAATATCGTGATAGTTGATTTTGTCCATATCACCCAGCTCTACTTTTATCACATGAGCATTAAAAGGTATTTTAGGTGTTTTATAGTCTATGATTGAAGCAGCATGGATCACATAGAGGAGATAAACAGGACAGGGATTCATTCTGGTCTAATACTAGACTTTTTACTCAATGGATGTTTAACAGAATCCCGACCGTGTAAAACATTAAACATCTCATTTCTGATGATGTCATTCCTCACAGGACACTGAAATACAGACTCAGTGCTGTGATGTAAAGAGTCTTTTTTCCAATAAGCAGCGAGTCTCTGAGGAAGGATCATAAAGCAGCAGGAGGATGTTGTTATTGTGCACTGAGGCTTCAAACCCTGAGAGGACTGAAGCTATAATTCATCTGTCAGCTTTTTATTTTGTGTTATAATAAACTAATTATCTTCTTTGACTCAGGGTGGAGGATGAACGTCTTCCTCAGGGTTTATCTGGGAGGTGATTTGAATGGCAGTGACGTCGGTCGGCCTTCATCTGACTGCTCTGCTGCTCTTCATGCAAAATGTCGCCAGCCGCTGTTTTGTTTATTTCTCTCTTTTCCAGTTAAATCATTATGCAAACGCTGTGTGACAGGAAGGAGGACGGCTGCAGGACGGATGAAAGGTTCAGACACGACGTCACTAAGACCTCTGACAGCTTCGCTTCTCAAACTGGAGCAAAAAAAACATCTTAATCTTATCACTGATGATACAATAAGCTCTTCTAAAAAGGGACTGAACTTAATTTATTTCAGTCTTTATAAATTGCAAGATATAAGAACTTAAAGACCATGTAAAGTGAATTCAGACATTTTCTTCTAAACACATTAAATAGGTCATAAATGTATTTTTTTAAAAGGTGTAAAAAGCATTTCAACCATTTAGATTTGAATTGTGGAGCTAGGCTTCACAAACTGTGTTTCAACATTTCTGTGTTCAGGATTTAGTGATTAGCATAAACCCGCCCCTGCTGCTGTAGAGGTATAAATACATTCAGCACACACTACTACTACTACAGTCTACAGTTAGCCATTTAGCTGAGTTAGCCACCGAGCTAGCAGCTGAGTTAGCCGCCGAGCTAGCAGCTGACCTAGCAGCAGAAAGCTCTCAGACATAGCGTCATGTTTCTGGTAGAGGTGGTGACTTTGATTGACAGGTGACACTGGTAGGGGGCGGGGCTTCAGCGGACTCGGTGGCCACGCCCACATCGTTTGGGAGCAGAGAAAGAGGCTGATTTTTACACAACTTTGAAGCCTAATTTCATATATTTGCCGATTTTTTAAATCATTCAAATTTGGCAGGGTGGTTAACAACACACTTTTCTGTGGTATGTCAAACTCAGAACACATATTTATTCTTACGTTACACGGACTGTGAAGAGCAACTTAAGACTTTGTGAGTTTGTAAATTACGTTTAAACAGTCAGATCTATTGATCTTACATCAGTCTGGTTGAATAACTCTCTGCTTGACTTCCCAAAATATCTGAAAAATACAAAGATGCATTTCCATCCACCTGTTTTTATTATTAAATTGATATTTTACAGCTTAAATGACGACTTTGACCTGCTGGTAAAACTCTGCAGCAGATTTTATTGTTCATTTAGTTTCAGTAATAAGTTCTTGTTGTTTTAGTAGCTCCTTATTTTATTGTTTCATTTTGCAGAAAAGTAAAGAATAAGTGCAAACCAATAAAAAAACACATTTGACGAGCAGACTGTGGGAAAAACAGAAGGCCTGAAAGATGTGGACAAAATAATAAAAACAAAGATTTAAAAAAAGTTATCCTTATTTTAAAGTGCTAAAATATTCACCATTTATTACTTAGTGCAAACATATGATGCAACCCTCGTTTTCTTATTCTCAGCTATTTATAAAGTAAATAATAAATTAATAATTAAAAAAATCACAGATTGATCTCAGCTACTTGTTTGTTTTCATTACTGTTGTTTTTAAGGATTGTTCTCATTAATCAGCTTCACTGTGAAAGTGCCAGCAGGAGCCATCTGCCCCCTCCTCCGCTACCGTCTCTGAATTAAATAAATAAATTAAAAGTGAATATTGTGTAAAAGCAGCGTTCACAGATTGTTATATGAACCAATAAAAAGACAAAGAGAGAAGAGCCATAAAAACATTATTATATAAGAGGGAAGGAAAATAAACCGCAGCAGACAGAAGGACCGAACTCTACACACACACACACACACACACACACACACACACACACACACAGACACACACAGACACACACACAGAGACACACACACAGACACACACACACACACACAGACAGACAGAGACACACACACACACACACACACAGACACACACAAACACACAGACACACACACACACACACACAGACACAAACAGACAAACAGACAGACACACACACACACACACACACACACACACAAACAGACAAACACACACACACACACACACACACACAGACAGACACACACACAGACACACACACAGACACACACACACACACACACACACACACACACACACACACATAGAGAGACACACACACACAGACACACAAACACACACAGAGAGACACACACACACACACACAGACACAGACACACACACACACACACACACACACACACACACACACACACACACACACACACACACACACACACACACACACACACTCATAATGTGGTTAAGATGATGATATTAAATAAACTACAGACTTTCTCACATTCCTTAAAGCTTTTTGTTTCTATTGTTAAACTTCGATTCAAAACTCTGGATATTAAATCTTCATAGTCTTAAAAGTTTTATCTGTTTTTATAAAGTGTGTTTTCTCTGTTTGCTCCTCAGGAAGAATAATAAAGTTATATCTTTTATCTGTGATGCTGTGAAGCTGCTGGTTGCCTTGGTAACGACAGACTATAAAGATAAAAAGTCTATTTTACCTCCATGATTATAAAACTCCTAACTGAACCAATAGTGCTCAGAATATAAAGAACCAGGTTACATATCATTAATACTCTGTACCCTGCCGTATCCCACAATGCATTGCAGGACAAACTGTCATCTAATTAAAAGAGGTGAGGAGGTGAACTGCAGTGATTTCCAGATGTTTCCAGTTGTGTAAAAAGTCCAATAAAATCCTTTTTCCCCTTTTTTATAAACATTAAAGCAGTTTATATGTACACAATGTACATATAAGCACTTTTTACAAATATAAAGAAAAGTAAATGTACACGTAGAAGAAAATATAGATATCATAACTATAAATGAATGGTAGGAGGGATTTATATAAAGACTTATAACATAACTAGGGATGCTTGATATTGGGTTTTCTGCCGTTATCCGATATTGTCCAACTCTTAATTTACGATTCTGATATCACCCGATACCGATATCTGCAGGGTTTTTACACCAAAACTGTAACAACATAACATTTCTCCTACTGTGGAATGAACACATTATGCCTCATTTTATTGTGATGGGACAATGAAGATATTATAACTACTATAACTACTATAACTATAAATTAATGCTAGGAGGGATCTATATAAAGATTTCTAATATAACTAGGGATGCTCGATATTGGATTTTCTGTTGATATCCGATAGTCCGATATTGTCCAACTCTTAATTTACGATTCTGATATCACCCGATACCGATATATTCAGGGTTTTTACCCAAAACTGTAACAACATATTGTGAAGCTCCTCTGGATGCAAAAATAAATGGCTTTCCACATGTTAACCCTTAAACAGACAACGTGCACCAGGAGATACAGACTCTTTAACCTTCGTGTTGTCCTCCAGGGTCCTTCCTCTGTCCTTCCTTCCTTCCTTCCTTCCTCTGTCCTTCCTTCCTTCCTTCCTTCCTCAGATCTAAGTTCAGCTGTTAGGGTAAATGTTCCCTCCTTCTGTCCTTTCTTCCTTCCTTCCTTCCTCCCTCCTTTCCTTCCTTCTTCCTCCCTCCCTTCCTTCCCTTCCTCCATCCTTTCCTTCCTTCTTCCCTCCTTTCCTTCCTACCTTCCTCCCTCCTTCCTTTCCTTCCTTCTTCCTCCCTTCCTCCCTCCTCTCCTTCCTTATTCCCTCCTTTCCTTCCTTCCTTCCTTCCTTCCTCCCTCCCTCCCTCCTTCCTTTCCTTCCTTCTTCCTCCCTTGCTTCCCTTCCTTCCTCCTTTCCTTCATTCCTTCCTTACTTACTTGAGGTGCAAATGACATAACTAGTAAGGTCTGTTTAAGGGTTAACACTATCAAACCAAGTGTGTCTTAAACGTCCCATGGTGCGTTCATGCAGGCTCGGAAATCCTGACGCCTACAGAACAAACATTGGTTATATAAACTTGATACTGATACTTCCCGATATATTACATTATTAAGTAAATATCGGACATCCCTGAACATAACACAAGCTGTTAACAGTTTTTATTGCTGTTGGTTTTATGGAGGATTGAATTGAATAAATGTTTTATTTTAACTTGTCAAACATTCTTCCAAAGTAAAATAAAACTTTCATCCATGTTTTCATTAATAAAAGCACAAAGAGGTTTATACCAGAAGGTTTTCACAAAGAGCTCAACGCCAAAATAAATGTACAACAGTGTCTGGACATTCAGAACAGACACTATAATTCACACCAGAGGCAGCTGATGATGTCACTGATGATGTCACAGATGATGTCACAGCATTGGTTTTTAGACAGTAAAACTAAATCTGCGGGTGTGAAGTTAGAAAGAGTTGATGTTAGCAGACTTCTGTGGCTCCTCGTCTCTGCAGCTATACGACAATCTCTGACTGAACTGTAGCTGATCGCAATGCATTGTGGGTAATGAGGCAAATTTGACCCTGAACAGCATGCAAGAGTTGAGATTCTTCTAGAGTATGAAGAGTACAAAGAGTCAAACAGCAGGCTCTCTTTCCTTCCTTCCCTTCTTATTTCCTTCCTTCCTTCCTTCCTTCCTTCCTTCCATCTTTTTAATGATCCAGCCCACATGAGATCAAATCGTTCTGTATGTGGCCCTTGAATGAAAATGAGTTTGACTCCTCTGCTCTAGAGTATGAAGAGTATGAAGAGTATAAAGAGGATGTATCAGACGTCTGCAGGATCAGACGGTATTACTCTCAGTTGGCTGCAGTATGTCACACCTGAGGAGACACACCTGTAACATCATGTGTGTTTAACCTGCAGGGAGATGAAATCATTTAATTCCTTCTGGCTGCTTTTATAAACCTGTTTTCACTTCATGACCACGGCATAGTTTCATCCTTTCTTTGTTCCTTCCTTCCTTTCTTCCTTCCATCTGTCCTTCTTCCCTTCCTTCCATCTGTCCTTCTTCCCTTCCTTCCATCTATCCTTCTTCCCTTTCTTCCTTCTGTCCTTCCTTCCATCTGTCCTTCCTCCCTTTCTTCTTTCCATCTGTCCTTCTTCCCTTTCTTCCTTCTGTCCTTCCTTCCATCTGTCCTTCCTCCCTTCTGTCCTTCCTTCCTTCCATCTGTCCTTCTTCCCTTTCTTCCTTCTGTCCTTCCTTCCATCTGTCCTTCCTCCCTTTCTTCCTTCTGTCCTTCCTCCCTTTCTTCCTTCTGTCCTTCCTTCTGTCCTTCCTCCCTTTCTTCCTTCTGTCCTTCCTCCCTTTCTTCCTTCTGTCCTTCCTCTCTTTCTTCCTTCTGTCCTTCCATCTGTCCTTCCTCCCTTTCTTCTTTCCATCTGTCCTTCTTCCCTTCCTTCCATCTGTCCTTCTTCCCTTCCTTCCATCTATCCTTCTTCCCTTTCTTCCTTCTGTCCTTCCTTCCATCTGTCCTTCCTTCCTTTCTTCCTTCCATATGTCCTTCTTCCCTTTCTTCCTTCTGTCCTTCCCTCCTTCCTTCCTTCCATCTGTCCTTCCTCCCTTTCTTCCTTCTGTCCTTCCTTCCATCTGTCCTTCCTTCCTTCCATCTGTCCTTCTTCCCTTTCTTCCTTCCATCTGTCCTTCCTCCCTTTCTTCCTTCTGTCCTTCCTTCTGTCTTTCCTCCCTTTCTTCCTTCCATCTGTACTTCTTCAGACGTCTGTAGGATCAGACGGTATTACTCTCAGCTGGCTGCAGTATGTCACACCTGAGGAGACACACCTGTAAGATCATGTGTGTTTAACCTGCAGGGAGATGAAATCATTTAATTCCTTCTGGCTGCTTTTATAAACCTGTTTTCACTTCATGACCACGGCATAGTTTCACAGACTGCCTCAGGGCTCAGGAATGTATACAAGCAACCAATAAGTCTTTCTCTCTTTCTAAACACGTACAGTATGTTCACGTTGAGTCATGACAGGAGAGACCTGCTGATCCACCTTTAAAACCTTCATCATGGTTCATCATGTCAGATAGTTAGTGAAGCTGCAGGTTAGAGGGTTAAGCTGCTGATTTACACATTTAGCTTCTATAATGAGACTTTATCTTTTATTTATCTTCATGTTTCAAGTATAAAGTTTCTCTGTTGT
>JAJDFG010000960.1:42500-47500 GCA_021039105.1 Scomber colias
TTGTGTGTGAATGTAAAAGGACCACAGCTAATAAATCAGATAACTCCGTACGTCTGTATCAGTGTTCTTTAGTCGGGACACACTCACCATACCTTGCCACTGTAAACCAGTAAATTTCCTGGAGACCCCCCCAGTATCTCCTTTTTAGTAAGCTTATTGATAAAAGAAAAGGTTGGTTTTGCAATTGCATGGGGAACCCACCTCACTGCCCATCTTTCTTATCAATAATTACACACTTAGGGTTAATAAGACAATTGAAGAATCAACAATGGACAATGAACTCTTTCTATAACTGAATTAAACTCATCTGTCTGTCAGTGAAACCTTCTTTTTATGAGCAGCAGAGCCAGTTAGACGCCTGCATACCATCATACCTGGATGACATAAGTGAGAACATATAGAGTTCAACACCCAGTTGTGTATTTTATTCTGACATTCCCCCCCCCCCCCCCTCACCCCCCCCGCCCCCAGCCATGCTCCTTGTGTTTACATGTAAAATAATCTGCATGCAGGCGTAAACCTCGGAGCCGAGCAGACGTGAAGAGCTGCAGGAGAGAAAACATGAGCGAGTGCATGTTTGTGTGCAGCGTCGACCAACGCTAACATCTCTGCTTTCACTGTCTGGAAATGTGCTCAGCTCCACTTCAGAGTTCAAACACATGAATCAGTGAAAGCAGAGATGTTTGTGCTCATCACGAGGAAACGTCAAAGTCTTCTGTGTTAAATGTAAAAATTCTTTCTGCTTTTAAAAATCATGTTTCCTCTGCTTCCAGCCTTTAAATCCTAAATAAAGCTTATTTTAAATCAAGTTCTGCACAAGACTGATCACACTATTTCCTCATAATTACTTAATCCTCCTGCTGTCATTGAGGAAGGAAGGGAGGGAGGGAAGGAAGGGAGGGAGGGAAGGAAGAAGGAAGGAAAGGAGGGAGGAAGGAAGGAAGGAAGGAAGGAAGGAAGGATAGAAGGAGGAAGGAAGGAAGGAAAGGAGGGTGGAGGGAAGGAAAGGAGGACAGCGGAAAGAAGGAAGGGAGGAAGGTACGGGGGAGGAAAGAAAGAGAGAAGGAAGGAGGAAAGAGGGAAGGAAGGAAGGAAAGGAGGGAGGAAAGAAAGAGAGAAGGAAGGAGGAAGGGGGAAGGAAAGGAGGGAGGAAAAAAGGAAGGAAGGAAGGAAGGAGTTCAAACACATGAATCAGTGAAAGCAGAGATGTTTGTGCTCATCACGAGGGAAACGTCAAAGTCTTCTGTGTTAAATGTAAAAGTTCTTTCTGCTTTTATAAAGTGCTGTTTGTGTTTAAATCAACAGGATCACTTTCTATCATCAAACTCTTGATTTCTGTCGATGTAATCGCAACTAAAGCATCTGACACACATGAACAGCCAGCTAAAGAAAGAGAGAAGGAAAGGAGAGAGGAAGAAAGCAAAGGAGGAAGAAGGATACATACAGCCAAATCTGATCTCATGTGGGCCGGACCGATAATAAGATGGAAGGGAGGAAGGAAGGATGGAAGGAAACAAAGGTGGAAAGAAGGGAAAAGTGATAGGAAGGAAGGAAAGGAGGGAAGGAAAGGCAAAAGGAAGGAAGGAAGGAAGGAAAAGGGATTAGGAAGGAAAGGAAGGAAGGAGGGAAAGAAAAGACAGAAGGAAGGAAGGAAGGACAGAAGGAAGGGAAGAAGACAGGGAGGAAGGGAGTTAGGAAGAACAGATGGAAGGAAGGAAGGGAAGACGGGCAGATGGATAGAAGGAAGGAAGGAAGGAAGGAAAAGAAGACAAGGAGGAAGGGAGGTAGGAAGGAACAGACGGAAGGAAGGAAGGAAACGAGGAAGAAGGAACTGGGTCGCATTGGACCTCTCAGTGGGCCGGTTCTGGCCCTCGGGCCGCATGTTTGACACCCTCTGTTAACGCTGGGAAAGTTGTTTAAATGGAAGCAGATCTTTGTGCTGCGTGTGCATTGTTGTGTTCTCAGTAAACAACAGGTGGGTTTCCAGCAGAGAGCAGCTTCCTCTCTTTGTGGAGAGCAGTGCATTCACATCTGAAGGAGGAGGGGAGGGGAGGGGGTTAGGGTGGTGGTGAGAGGGAGGGGTGGGGGGGGGGGGGGCAGCAGTGTTCATGGTCTCCCAGCTCCTCTGAATATCTGAAGGAGAAGGGGAGGGTTAGGGTTAGGGTGGTGGTGAGAGGGGAGGGGAGGGGGGTGGGGTGGGGGGGGGTTCGTGTTCATGGTCTCCCAGCTCCTCTGAATATCTGAGGAGAGGGAGGGTTAGGGGTTAGGGTGGTGGTGAGAAGGAGCGGGGGTGGTGGTGAGAGGGGAGGGTGGGGGGGGGGGCAGTGTTCATGGTCTCCCAGCTCCTCTGAATATCTGAAGGAGAAGGGGAGGGTTAGGGTTAGGGTGGTGGTGGGGGGGTGGGGGGAGAGGAGGGTGGTGGGGGTTAGTGTTCATGGTCTCCCAGCTCCTCTGAATATCTGAGGGATTGTGTAATGGCAGCTGGAGGCAGAGTGACACAGCATGAATAATGGCAGCCTGACAGCCAAAAACAACACACACAAAAAAAAAAAACCTGAGGAATCTACGTTCCAGCCGTGTTAGTAACACTCAGAACAAACCCTCTTCTCTTTATTATGAAGGGAGCTGTGTGTGTGTGTGTGTGTGTGTGTGTGTGTGTGTGTGTGTGTGTGTGTGGTGTGGGTGTTGTTGGGAGACTAATAGACTGTTTAGAAGATGACTCACTGCTGCAATAAGATCTGTTAATTCTGTTGTTTCCAGATCAGTGAGAAGGAAAAGATGCTACACTCGTGTATCTCCGTGATTCATTTAGCTTTTCAGTCTTAATTGACAGCAGTGTGAACGACGCTCTTCTGTGCTCTCACATAGACGGAGATTCAAACAGACTGATTCAAGGATGCTACTAACAGTTACTTTCATCCTTGATTCATCTTTTAGTCCAAAAAATGTCAGAAAACAGAATGAAAGTCTAAGCCAAAGGTGACAAACTGCTTGCTTTGTAGGTTTAAAACCAAAATATAGAAAAGAGATTAAATTTATAATCATATACGACAAGAAAAGCAGCAAACTTTTCATATTTTAGGAGCTGGAATGATTAATCAATTATCAAAATACCCTTAAGGAAGTCAAACCCGTCACTTCTGAGTTGTGTCACATCATTTAGGTTCCCACATTATTGATCGTTGAAAGCTGAGAACAAGAAAAACATGTTCCATTCCTCAAAGTAAGATCAAATTTATCATATTCCCTATTGTCACTCATTCATAACTATTCCACCGTAACAACTTAAACTCACGCCTCTCATCTGTCAAACATCTCAGTTACAGTTTGGTCCAATCTACAGAGGTTCAGCGTTATCACTAGGGCTGTCAGCGTTAATGCGTTAATCGCGATTAGATTAATGCAATCCATAATGCGTTAATTTTTTTTAATCTCATTTTAATGTTGCAAGCCTTTTTGTCCCTTCTACTCCCCCGTAGACGGCTCCTCTAGCTGTAGCGCTATGCTTTGAAGTGGCCTCCTGCAGTAAACCTACCGCGCTGATGGAAAGTAAGAGAGCTACTGGACTTTTGAACGCTTGTTTAACTTTAAAACACTTCCAGACGCTTCAGTTGACAAGTCAAAAGTAAAATGCAACCTGTGTCAAAACGGAGTTTAACTACCACCGGAGTACGTGGAGTTTGAGTTAGCACCTCCACGCTAAACACCCCAGGTGCAGCCAAGCCAGCCTCAGCTCCACCAAAGGACCATTTTGGAGTGTGGGAGTCGCAGCAGAGCCGTGATTGATTCCCAGGTTAAGACACTCTGGTAAGAAATGCTTTACATTATGGGCTTAAAAACTGCCTTCAAATGGAAAATAACAGGATTTTAAACATGCAATTCAAAACGCCATTAATCGTGATTAACTATGGAAATTCTGCGATTAATCTCGATTAAAAAAATAATCGTTTGACAGCCCTAGTTTGTTTCTATGGCTGCAGTGTTATTCTTATGAATTATCTTTGTAAACAACCCACTAATCCTAACATACAGCATATATGTAAATCTATTATCTGAATCTCTTGTGAAATCTTCATCTCTCTTTTGACGTTCTTTTTAATAACCTTTAGTTTTCTCTTTTTTCTTTGACCAATGTCTAGATTAAGCCTCCCTGAGGGTTTTCTGCACTTCTCCATCACTTATGTTGCCTATATGTGTATAATTTGTAACAGTACAGAAGAAACGTATCATTTTGGGGCTGAAACTTGCAGCATTGGATCTGAAAAGTATGCAAGAGCAAACTATGATAGAAATAGAAAATGAGTCGTCAGCAAATAGCAGCAGCAGGAGGAAACAGAGCTGCACTTTCCTCACTGTCTCTGAGACATTTTCTGGGTGTGACTCCTATTAAACAGCAGCCAGACACCTGATACAGATCATCATAAAACATACTGGTGAGAAAAATTAAAGACGAGTAAGAAGATTAGAGATTGAGTCCTCCAGCTGATTTACACACTAAGAATAACAAACAACATGCATGTACATATATAAACTCATAATGTGAAGAACCTCCACAGAAAACACACATACTGTATAAATAAAGCAGTAAACACCCATCTGTTAAGCCTCCAGGATGCTCAGAGGAAACCCAGCTTCCTGTCTCTCTCTCTCCTCCCTCAGCATCAATCTAACAGCATTAACAGCACTGAACCGAAGCCTCTAAGCTCCACAGGCCGGCAGGATTTAAGTGCCAGGCAACAGCAAACCTCTCATCTCTGTTTTCTAATTCTCACTTCCTCTTCTTGTCTTGCCCACATAGAAAAAAAACCCACAAGGATATTTCAGTAGGTAGGACTACATGTGATTCCTCTACTAGGTTTTTATTGTTCTGCCTGAGTAGAGATGTAAAAATACTTTGATCGTGGTGTTAATATTCACACATTTACACCATTGAAAAGGTATAAACCAAAGATAACAGACTAGGGATGTCAGATATTATCAGCCGATATTTATTTAATAAT